>JABSTT010001776.1:0-113438 GCA_013339685.2 Hyalomma asiaticum
CAGTGTCTTAGGGCTATTGAACATATGGGTCTTAAGCAATTCGGTAATTATAGACACCTCAAAAACATAATCTACACTCTCTCATCCCACAAGTAAGCCCGTAAACTTTGATATGCCCTAATGATTGGCTCGGGATCTATTGTAATTGAAGATTTTGTGAAAACTCTGGTAGGAATTTTCCACGAAAACGTACTATGGAACAATCAGGCTGAGCTGGTACATAACAAACTTTGCCATGTCGTGGCTGTCCTTTTACGCTTGCGTTTTCTCTTGCCACAAACAATTAAACTCGTATTAGAGTGCTGGATGCTGGCGTGATGTCTGTAACTGGGTGAATATCTCAAGCCCCGCATCGAAGCCCAAAGTTCTCCCAGGGGGTGAGCGACGCTGTTTATTCTAAATCTCTCAATAGACGTATTCGAACCATTATAGGATTGTAACCTTTTCTTCTCCTCTTACACGCGTTGAAGGTTGTCTACTCGCACTTCGAAACACCAGTATAGATTTAAAGTTAATCGGGTCCGAACATGCACGGCTGCTCTTACTTAAGATGAGTCACAGAAATGCCTCAAAGCATAACGCACTGAAATCGCCGGCTAGGAAGCCCTTAAATATCCGCATTAATAAGCTGCTAAATTTAAGCATTCCTCAAAATATTATTCTAGTCCTATTAGTTTTTTTTCTAAGGCGTTGGTATTGCTTATACACAGTCGTAATGTAGTTCTCTTTATTATTGGAATTCCATGCCACATATCGTGCCTAGCAACCGCGCAGACGCACACGGTATCATCATCATCATCATCATCATCATCAGCCTGTTTAGGTCCACTGCAGGACGAAGGCCTCTCCCAACGATTTCCACTCCACCCTATCCTCAGCGAGTTGGTTCCACTTTATGCCCGCAAACTTTTTTAATTTCATCGCTCCATCTAACCTTTTGCCTGCCTCTGTTGCGTTTTCCCTCTCTTGGTATCCATTCCGTCGCTCTTACAGTCCATCTGTTATCTTTTCTCCTCATGACATGTCCTGCCCAGGTCCACTTCTTTCTTTTAATTGATAAGATAATATCGGCTACTCCTGTCTGTTCTCTGATCCATTCTTCTCGTTTTTTATCTCTTAGCGTTACCCCTATCATTTTTCTTTCCATTGCACGTTGCGCGCTCCATTAGTTTCATCTCTAGTTTTTTCGTTATCCTCCACGTTTCTGCACCGTACGTTAGTACTGGGAGAATGCAGTGATTGAATACTTTTCGCTTTAGTGAGAGCGGTAAGCTTCCAGTCATGATTTCGTAATTCCTTCCGAATGCGCTCCAGCCCATCCTTATTCTACGGAGAATTTCTTTTTCATGGTTAGGAGTTCCTGTTATTAACTGTCCCAGGTATACGTATTCGCTTGCACATTGTAAGGGTTCATTGTCGATTTTAAATTCCTGTTCCTTAGCTAGGCTATTGAGCATAACTTTGGTCTTTTGCCTATTCATTTTTAACCCAATTTTAATACTTTCCTTGTTTAGGTCATCGATCATGTTTTGTAGTTCGTCTCCATCATTACTAAAGAGTACAATGTCGTCTGCAAATCTTAAATTGCTGAGATATTCTCCATCTATTCGAATTCCTTTGTCTTCCCAGACTAGTCGTTTAAAGATTTCCTCTAAACATGCAGTGAATAGCATCGGGGATATCGTATCTCCCTGTCTCACACCTCTCCTGATCGGGGTTTCTCTGCTTTTCTCATGTAGGAGTTATATATATATATAGTAGATCATATTTGATTTGTGTTACCAAGTATGCCAACGATTACCAACTGAGATTATTATTATTTCTGCGCGAATAGGTGAAGTAGGCACACGAAAGAACAAGTCAGGCGCTCACTGTAAACCGATTGTTGAAGGGAAAGGACATATACGTGCGCGCACATTCTCGAAAAACACAAAGGATTGTGACTGCCAGGCGAAAAGACAAAACTTAATGAGATAGCAGAATACGTCAGAAACGACATATTAGGACTTCCGCCCTGACTGCTATAACTCCTGCACTAAATAGCAACTTACCAATATTTAACGATGTCAGATCTTGTTTGCTATCAAATTGCCGCTACCGTGATAAGCTATTCGCAAAAATCTCCTAGCAGGGTACACGGACAAGAAATGAGCTACGCGCTACGAGCATAACACACGATGAGTTTTGTTTCTGTCTTAATTACAAGGTCGTAGCACACCCGAGGAATCGGCAACCGCTTTCAACATTGCAAAGTAGGCTGAACGCTGACCAACGAAAAGAGAACTTATTTATTAACACGGCGATCCTGTAAGTGCGAGCAAGGTCGCCATGCAACCTTTTCCCACTCCTTACTTCACGCCCCCCTGCCTCCCCCCCAGCTCTCGCCCTCCTTTCGCCCTCCCTCTCTCTTTCTCTCTGAGACAACCACTTTACGGCGGTAAGAATAGAAGGATAAACACGCGCACAAGCCAAACTGCACAGGATGACACGACAAACACGGCGGAAACTCCCGCGTCGCAGGCGAGAAAATAAGGCATGCCTTCCTTGTATTCGAAATCAGCAAAAATGCTGCATCGCGGACATTTTGAAATTAATCGCATCACAACTCACGAGAGGGCGTAGCAGGAATCTGTTACTCAAATAAACCGGCGACCCGACAACCCAGACGACTCGGCCATGCTTTTGTAGTAGACCAAGGGGTCCCGTGTTCGAATCCCAGGGGAGTACAAGTTTTTTTTTTAAGCTCTTACGTTTTCTCTAAGCTCCTGAGGTATCTTCTTTGTATCCCCTACCTCCCTCCAATAACTAGACCTTACCCTGACTAACCCAGTCTCCTCCCCCCGAGGAGCCTTTGGACAAAAGATGCATATGGGCGCCCACCATCACCGTGCTTCATCTACGCAACTCACCTGAGCACCAGAACAGGAACTGGCCCCCCTGGTGCAACACCATGGCCAACACCTCCCAAGTCGCCGGACCAACAAAATCCTGGACCTACGACGACGACAACGGAGCTTCTAGCCGCGGATGCGACCACACGGGTATGGGAGCAAAAGACTCAAAAAGCCTCTGGACTCGGACAGGCTGCCATTGGAAATTAAACGTAGCGACTCTTAACACGCGAACTCTTTCAAGCGAAGCCAGATTAGCTGAACTACTTGAAGAGTTAAGGTGTCTTAATTGGGATATCATTGGCCTGAGCGAGGTTAGGAAACCAGGAGAAGGATACTTATCGCTTAATGAAGGACACGTTCTCTGCTACAGAGGACGACCAGAGAAGCGGGAATACGGCGTGGGATAGCGGGTAACATCGAAGAATTCTATAGCATCAACGAAAGGGTAGCAGGTGTCGTGATAAAATTAAATAGGCGATACAAACTAAAACTAGTACAAAGTTACGCACCAACGACCAGCCACAGTGACGAGGCTGTAGAACAGTTCTACGAGGATGTAGAAATGGCAATGAACAAGGTACACACCCAATATACCATTGTTATGGGGGACTTCAACGCGAAAATAGGAAAGAAACTAAGAGGAGAACGTGCAGTCGGTAATTACGGAGAAGGAGATAGGAATAGCAGAGGTGACATGCTCGTGGAATTCGCCGAAAGAAATCACCTCCGTGTAATGAATACTTTCTTCAAGAAACGTAAGAACAGGAAATGGACGTGGAAAAGCCCCAACGGAGAAACGAAAAACGAAATAGATTTCATAATGTGCACTGATCTGGGTATAGTATAGGACACAGAAGTGGTTAATAAGGTCAGAATTAGCGACCATAGACTAGTAAGGGCGAAGCTATCCCTCAATCTAAAGCGAACAAGGACAAAGTTAATCACACGGAAACAGGCCAACCCCGATGGCGTCAGGGCGAAAAGAGAGGAATTTATAATTGCACTTAAGAACAAGTATGACGCTCTAGGACAGGAAGATAATGAGGACATAGAGAAGATGAACGAAGACATTACTAAGCTGATCACCGAAGCAGCGATCGAAGTAGGAGGCAAAGCACCAAGACAAGTTGTGAACAAGCTTTCGGAAGCTACTAAAAATCTAATCAAACAACGCCAACAGATGAGAATAACTAACTCAAGAGACAAGATAGAATTCGCCGAGCTGTCTAAGCTCATCAACAAAAGTAGAGTCAGAGGCATACGTAACCATAACGTGAAAGAAATAGAAGCAGCCGTCAGAAAAGGAGTCAGCATCAAAACAACTAAAAGGAAGCTCTGTGCGGGAAAGAACATAATGCATGCAGTGAAAGATAAGCAGGGCAACATCGTTACTAACTTGAGTGATATAACCAAGGTGGCCGAGGATTTATATTCCGAACTATACAGCTCAAATACGAGTCTCCCCACCATGAGTGTATTAGATGTCGATCAGGACTACGAAATCCCATGCGTCACTGCGGACGAAGTTAGGGAAGCAATAAGGGCATGTCCCGCGGAAAAGGAGCTGGAGAAGACGGCATAACCGTCGACTTAATCAAAGATGGCGGAGATTTCCTAACTGGAAAGCTCGCGACACTATACACACAATGCCTCAAAACTTCAAATGTACCAGTCAGCTGGAAAAACGCAAACATTCTATTATTACATAAGAAGGGAGATGTAAAGGACTTGAAGAACTACAGGCCGATCAGTCTACTATCAGCACTTTACAAAATATTCACAAAGGTTATCTCAAACAGAATAAGGGCCACACTTGAATTCAATCAACCAAGAGAGCAAGCAGGGTTCAGAAAGGGATACTCTACCACGGACCCCCTGCATGCGATCAATCAAGTAATCGAGAAATCCGTTGAATACAACAAACCCCTCTATATGGCTTTCATAGATTACGAAAAGGCTTTTGACTCGGTAGAGATACCAGCAGTTCTGGAGGCACTACGTCGTCAAGGAATATGTGATAGCTACATAAACACAATAGCCAACATCTATAAAGATTCCACAGCCACCCTGCTCCTCCATAAGAAAAGCAGAAAAATCCCAATACAGAAAGGTGTCAGACAGGGAGATACAATTTCTCCAATGCTATTTACTGCATGTTTGGAAGAAATCTTCAAAAGTTTAGACTGGGAAGAGACAGGGCTCAGGATTAACGGCGAATATCTGAGTAACCTGCGATTTGCAGACGACATAGTACTCTTTAGCAATGATGGCGACGAATTGCAAAAGATGATTGAAGACTTAAGCCGAGAAAGCGCTAAGGTAGGATTAAGGATGAACATGCAGAAAACAAAGATAATGCTAAGTGGCACGGCGAAAAAACGTCTATTCAAGGTCGAAACCCATACATTAGAAGTCGTAGAAGAATATCTGTACCTAGGACAGCTACTTACTGGAGAACCCACCCATATAAAAGAAATCCACCGTAGAATAAACATGGGATGGCGCGCATATGGGAGACATTCACAACTCATGAACGGAAACCTACCACTATCACTCAAGCGGAAACTATATAACTACTGCATCCTGCCAGTACTGACTTACGGATCAGAAACGTGGAGAATTACAAAGAAGCTAGAGAGGAAGTTAAGAACCGCGCAGCGGGCGATGGAACGAAAAATGATTGGCGTTACACTAAGGGATAGGAAGACAGCCGAGTGGGTCAGAGAACAAACGGGGGTCGCCGACATAGTGAACGATATTAAGAAGAAAAAATGGACATGGGCAGGCCACGTGATGAGAAGGCTAGATAACATATGGACAGTTAAAACGACGGAATGGATACCAAAGGAGGATAAGCGCAGCCGTGGGCGGCAGAGAGTAAGATGGGGGGACGAAATCAAGAAATTCGCAGGCATCAAATGGAATCAGCTCGCGCAGGACAGGCAAGGATGGCGAGGATTGGGAGAGGCCTTCGTCCTGCAGTGGACATAAGATGGGCTGATGATGATGATGATATGATCCTCTATCTTTACCTACATTAGGTTATTGCTATCTGTTATGGGTACAACCACGGAAATGCATTTAGGTCGAGTATATAGACTGCAGAAGAAAACTGCGCGCATAATCACAGGTGTTGCACGTGACGCACAATCTAAACCCATTTTCGAGGCCCCCAATTTACAACCATTGCCTGAGATCTACAATTCTGTTCTGCTGAACCAACACCATACTTGCCGGGGAAACAGGATAATTTGATTATAGGTTTAGAGCCTTACACGTGCCCTATAGCACACGAGCCACTGATGGCTGGAGAATTGCTAGCACACGTACCAACTATACTGTAACAAACATTAAACAGTTTCCTGGAAAACATCATTTATACCGTTCCTTTCTGTAAATATTTGTAAATGCGAAGCATGTCTTAGCGAACTTCAGCGACTTTGAGCGTATCTGTCTAGCCGCCTACGATTTTGAGCTCTCCTAGCCGTTTTGCTAATGGGATGTTTACGAAAATTGGTATACCACAACATGATTGCATGAAGAACATAAATGACAGGTCGTAACATGAAAATCATGACACGCATGTCATGAGCGGCATGATTTACATGCCACGGTCTTGGTGCTCTCCTGGCCGTTTCGCTAATGGGATGTATGCGAAAATTGGTATGGCACAACATCACTGTCTGACGTACATAAATGGCTGGTCGTTACGTGAAAATCATGATGTGCACGTCATGAGTGACATAATTTACATGCCACGGTCTTGGTGCTCTCCTGGCCGTTTCGTTAATGGGATGTATGCCAAAACTGGTATGCCAAAACACGGCTGCATGACGAACATAAATAACAGGTCACAACGTAAAAATCGTGGCATGCGTATCATGACCGGCATGATTTACATGCCACGCGTTTCGTTAATGGGATGTATACCAAAATCGCTATGGCACAACACCACTGCATGACGAACGTAAATGACAGGCCATAACATCAGAATCATGACATGCGTGAATGAGTGGCATGGTTTACATGCCACAGTCTTGATGCTCTTGCGGCCGTTTCGTTAACTTCATATGCACCAAACTCGGTATAACGAGACAACAATGCAAAATCCATTTTGCGTGCCTCATGCGTGCTTCGCATTTCCTTGATTTCCACTGCACGTGCGGTCTGCCATTCTTATATGCGTTTTTAAAGAATACAGTCCATATGTTTCTGCAACATATTTTCATATATCGTAAAAAGGAATCATTTCGTACTTCTCTTTTCTCTGTGCTAAATGGGTGAAAATCCATCGTATAGCTTTAGTGTTTTTTTTTCTTTCACATTACAGCATCACTCCTGTGACATTTGGAAATGTCCTCTTTGACGTTAAAATACCTGGTGATGATGAATGATGTTCATTGATGTCGCACAGTACACAGGCCTCAACATTCCGCCTCCATCGGAATGCAGCCGAGTGCTATAGCCATTATGCCACCGTGGCAGTGCGCCACACGTGTTTTCGGATAGGGTTTATCTCTCCGAACGTTAACACAAGAGAATCGCGGTCGGATCATCACGTGGTCAGCTGAAAATAGCTTTACGTAGGGTTTCGGCACTCACGGCATTTTCGAAAAATTAGGGTACCCTGTTCTAGAACTCTCTAAAATGATATTCTAAAGAAACACAAACGCAGAATTTCAATTCCTCATTTACCCCTCTGCTTATGCAAATGTTGGACAAGAACAACGGCATTTTCAGAAAAAAAGAAAAAGAAAAGCTTATTTATTCTGGTAAACGTACAGTGCGTGCCTGTCGAACTTTTCCTGAGAGATCTTATAACCCGAACGGGTCAGCTGATTCATTGGCGCGTATTTCGGTGACGCCTTTGACTTGCTGGGGTACCTTCTTCTTCTTGGTCTCGTCAAGAATTCTGTCCGTGTAGGGAGATGGCACGCTTTTTTCGGTAGCACAGACGCAGGAAGCGTTCACCGATACCACCTTCGTAGTTGTCGCCTTCGCGTTCCATCCCTGAAACGACACCTTCAGCAATTTTTTCACCTGGACGCAGTGATAGTCGTTGAGTTCGCTGCATCTAGTCGTGGGACAGTGGCAGTTGAAGTGGTAAATTATAGGGGGAACCCTGCGAAAGTTGTTGTCCTCGATCACTGTGAACGGACACGTGGACCTCTCTCCGAGGGTCTTGCCGCTCGGCCGAGGCACGCACTTGCTCCCAAATTCGTTGCCTTTGGCATCAGCAGCGCTTGCATGTTCGGTTGCGGAACCGACTCGGTGGGCGCAGAGGAGGAGGAAGAGAAGAAGCGCAAACGACGTTGACGACGCCATGTTTATAATGTCACGATCGCTACTCACTGTGCTATGGAAGGAATTTGTGAAAGCTGTCTTCGTACAGGCGTGCGGTCCGATGGCTACGAATGGTTCCGGCTGGTCTTCTGCGGTTCTCGCTCGTCTGGCTGTCCCCGTGATCATATAAGACACCAAAACGTCCGCGCCAGAACAGCTGTTTACGTGGTTTTGGCGACGGCGAAATTGCTGTGTGTTGTTCGTAATGGTAGTCGCTCTGCTCCACTTCTTACTTATCGTCTGCGTCGTGGTTTCTCTCTCGGTAATATAGGAGGCAAGTACGCACGAACGCCCTACCTCGTGTCCTTGGAAATCAGCCGATGATCACTAGATGTCCCTTGACCATATTTATACTGTACGGACGCGCAGAAGCCGCTGCAGCTGCTGAAGCATCCTTACGCAGAAGTAGGCCTCCTGATGCTGTTCCCGGTTGCGCTCCTTGAACTTCAGTCCAGAGTCGGTACTCGTTGTTTTTCGTTGTATATGGCAATGCGCGGTGCGACCGTCACTGTTGTCTCACGTGCTTGCAGTTAAGTTGTGAGCCACGAGCGACGCTCAGACTCTCTGCAACTGTGCGGAAGTTATTGCGAAGGAAGTCAAGAGCACGCTTCAACGCTGCGAATGAGTCCTTTATGAAGCGCAGGAGGATTGCGACACAGACCAATTTTCGTTGCCGTGGTGATAAAGAAAATCTCTCAGGGTGCAGGCCAACAAGTCCCTATCTTTTTCCCAACAAAGGGGCGCCTTCGGCTGCCTTATCTATTGCTTGTTTCAACGTCGGCAATATTTATTTAGGGGGAAAATAAGTGTAACATGGACAATGCGTTACCAATTGACAAAGAGATTGTCACGATAGCCTACCTGGGCTATCTATTTCCCCTGATACGCTATCTATGTTCTGCGAGATTATCGCAGGACTCGCGCAACCTACAGCCTTGAAAACTTGAGTGTTGCGCTCAGAAACAATGTCGAATTGTCGATGATGCTTTACTGTCGAAGCTTCGTTATGCAAATCTAAGGCAAATGCAACCATCACTTAGCCACTCGATGGCTACAGAGCGCGTGACGACCACTGGAAAAGTTCGAAGTGGAGGTCACGTGTCCATGGTTGTTGGCCATGCTTGCGCATATTCCGCTCTACGCAAAATGATTTGCGCGTTGTGGTTTACCGGACAAATTAAATGCGAAGCATTGCTTGGCAAACTTGAGCAACTTTTAAAAATATCTATCTATCTATCTATCTATCTATCTATCTATCTATCTATCTATCTATCTATCTATCTATCTATCCGCCGACGTATCGGTGCTCTACTGGCCTTCTCGTTCAAGCGGGTGCACGAACTGATATGGACGGTAGGGTACGAATGTATGAAAAACATAAGTGATTGAACATAAGCGATGACATAGTACTGTTCAGCAATGATGGCGATGAACTACACAAGACTTGAGCTGTGAAAGCGCCATGGTAGGATTAAAGATGAACATGCAGAAAACAAAAGTCATGATAGATGGCACGGCGAAAGACCTGCTTTCACAATTGAAAACCACGCAATAGAAGTCGTCCAAGAATACACTTATCTAGGACAGCTCGTGACAGAAGAACCTACTCATCTGAAAGACTGGCCCTTGCGCCATTAAAACCCACTCATCGATCAATACACCGAAGAATAAGGGATGGAGCACATACGGAAGACACTCCCAGCTAATGAACGGAAACTTACCATTGTCACTTAAGAGGAAATTATATAATTACTGTATTTTGCCATACTGACATATGGGGCGGACCTTGGAGAATTAAAAGCATATAATTACTGTATTTTGCCATACTGACATATGGGGCGTGGAGTATTAACTTGTCGTGGTGTATACTATCAGCTTCTCTGAGATTCCGACGTTCAATGACAAATCACTGAAGTCGAAAACAAAGCGAAACATTACTGGTCTGATATAATGCCCACACAACTACTAATTTTACTTTTGTTCAATCATAGCCTTGAGCAGTATGTCGTCGCTCCCACCTTAAATAGTTCTGGCGTGTGCCCCTGCGCGTGGATGAGGTCGGCAGCGATGTGGAGACTTCATTGCATGGTTAAAGTATTAGATCATGTTATACGGGTGGTTTAGCTGCGCCCAAACTATACCCAATCATGTGGCTACGCAACCCGTAAAGTAAAATATGGTTGCAAGAAAAGTGCCGGAGGGCTCCTTTAAAGGGGAACTCCGTCGCCTTCTTTATCAAATTCTGATATCGCTGTCTTCCCATAGCACTGGTAATCCTGTAGGAAGAAGAGGGCTTCAGATGGCTCAGGAACTCACAAAAAATTTTAACAAAACTGAATCAACAATGCATTCAAATGAAAACGAAATGGGTAGGTGCTTCGTAAAGCGTATACGAGGATGTCACAGGCTACCCGCCATCAGAAATATGGAGCTGGTTCAGTAAAAAGGAAGCCGGCGATGTCATCGGACCGTATATTGAGTTATGCCAGCTTTCCTGATCTTGACAGCGAAGATTTTCATGAGAGCTGAAGTACTACCGTATCGCTCTTGACCACCCGCCAGCTCGAGATTGCATCTTTGGAAGTAATTAATTAGAGAACACTGGGTGGCCGGCACGGGAATCCGCTCAGATTTTAAAGTTCCTTTTAAGAGAAACTATACAACTTCCAACTGTCTCGCTTTGCATATATTATCACATCACCAAGGAGAAAATATATATATAAATTATTCTTCAGATAAGTGCAAACTGAGAAACCGCCCTAGAGACACCCAGTGAAGGAAGCACTTTGTGTATTGCGGTAACAGTGTACTATGCATTCACTCTGTCATGGCGGTCCTGACTCATCTCACCCTGTCGAAGCAAGTTGCTACTAATGAATAGAATCTTCTAATAATAAGAATTGATAGGGTTTTACTTGCCAGTTCCAGCCATGATTACAATGCACGCCCAGTACGGGAGGGCTCCGGCGTAATTTTGACCATCTGCACAAACGATCACCTAAGAATAAATACACGGGTGGGCGTTCCCGTGCGCCGAAGAGGTAATGCTGCCGGCAACGCGTGTACACACACACACACACACACACACATATATATATATATATATATATATATATATATATATATATATATATATATATATATATATATCATCAGCCTATTTAGGTACACCGCAGGACGAAGGCCTCTCCCAACGATTTCCAATCCACCCTATCCTGAGCGAGTTGGTTCCACTTTATGCCCGCAAATTTTTGAATTTCATCCCTCCATCTAACCTTTTGCCTGCTTCTGTTGCGTTTTCCCTCTCTTGGTATCCATTCCGTCGCTCTTACACTCCATCTGTCATATTTCCTCCTCATGGCATGTCCTGCCCAGGTCCACTTCTTTCTTTTAATTGATATAATATTATCGGCTACTCCTGTCTGTTCTCTCATCCATTCCACTCGTTTTTTATCTCTTAGCGTTACCCCCAACATTTTTCTTTCCCTTGCACGTTGCGTTCTCCTTAGTTTCATCTCTAGTTTTTTCGCTATCCTCCACGTTTCTGCACCGTACGTTAGTACTGGGAAAATGCAGTGATTGAATACTTTTCGCTCTAGTGAGAGCGGTAAGCTTCCAGTCATGATTTCGTAATGCCTTCCGAATGCGCTCCACCCCATCCTTATTCTATGGCGAGTTTCTTTTTCATGGTTAGGAGTTCCTGTTATTAACTGTCCCAGGTATACGTATTCATTTACACATTGTAAGCGTTCATTGTTGATTTTAAATTCCTGTTCCTTAGCTAGGCTATTGAGCATAACTTTGGTCTTCTGCCTGTTCATTTTTAACCCAATTTTAATACTTTCCCTGTTTAGTTCATCAATCATGTTTTATAGTTCGTCTCCATCATTGCTAAAGAGCACAATGTCTTCTGCGAATCTTAAATTGCTTAGATATTCTCCGTCTATTCGAATTCCCTTGTCTTCCCAGTCTAGACGCTTAAGGATTTCCTCCAAACATGCAGTGAATAGCATCGGGGATATCGTATCTCCCTGTCTCACACCTCTCCCGATCGGGATTTCTCTGCTTCTCTCATGTAGGAGTAGTGTGGCTGTGCAATCTTTGTATATGTTGTTTATGGTTTTCACGTATACGCCAGGTACCCCTTGTCGACGTAGAGCTTCTAGAACTGCTTTTATTTCTATGGAGTCAAATGCTTTCTCGTAGTCGATAAACGCCATATAAAGAGCTTTGTTATATTCCGCGCACTTCTCAATTACTAGGTCGATAGCGTGGCTGTGGTCCATTGTCGAGTAACCTTTCCTAAAACCAGCTTGTTCCCTCGGTTGGTTGAAGTCGAGGGTTTCTATTATCCTCGTAGAAATTACTTTTGTAAATAGCTTGTATACTACTGAGAGTAGGCTAATCGGTCTGTAATTCCTTAGCTCCTTTATGTCACCTTTCTTCTTGATAAGGATAATATTAGCATTTTTCCAACTGCGCGGTACACTACATGTCTCGACACATTTCGTGAAGAGCGATGCAAGTTTTTCAAGTACAATATCTCCTCCTTCTTTCATCAAGTCGGCTGTTATACCATCTTCACCAGCTGCTTTACCGTGGGACATGCCTTTGGCAGCTTTTTTGACTTCGCCAGCGGTTATACATGGAGTTTCAGTGTCCTCCTCTGATTCTATTTCTATTAAGGTTGTATGGTCTGTCTGAGAACTGTACAGTTCAGAGTATAAATCTTTTGCTACCTTTACTATTTAGTTGAAACTGTTCATAACGTTACCTCGTTTATCTTTTAGCGCATGCATTTTGTTTTGCCCTAACTGCAGTTTCTTTCTGACCGATTTAATGCTGGTGCCTTTTTCTACTGCTTTCTCTATTTCTCTCGTGTTAAAGTTTCTTACATCTCTTTGCCTGGCTTTACTGATCAATTTGATAGTTCTGCGAATTCAATCTTACCTTTTGGCGAAGTTACTTTCATTTGCTGGCGTTTTTTTTATTAAGTCGTTAGTAGATTTTGACAACTTACTTGTTTGCTTTCCTGTTTTACCCCCGACTTCTATCGCTGTTTCAAGGATTGTTTTCGTTATAGTTTTGTTTATTTCTGCTAAGTCATCACCGTTTTTGCCTAAGGCCTCGAACTGGTTGCTTCGAGCGACTTTAAATTCTTCGTTCTTCGCTCTGATTACCTCTAGATTCCATTTTTTCTAGTAAATAATTTAGTTCTTGTTTTCTTTAGGTTAAGTACAATCTTTGCCCTTACTAATCTGTGATCGCTGCATTTTAGCTTCCCCACTACTTCTGTGTCTTGAATTATGCCTGGTTGTTCGCACATTATAAAGTCGATTTCATTCTTTGTTTCCGCGTTAGGGCTGTTTTTTTTTCAACGTGACCCTTTGATTATATATATATATATATATATATATATATATATATATATATATATATATATATATATATATATATGCGTTGAGAAACGACGGACGAACGTGCGAAAATGTTTATTTGTTCCAACGTTTCGGCAGGAGGGCCTGCCTTTGTCAGGGAGGCAGGAGGGCCTGCCTTTGTCAGGTATTCCCTGACAAAGGCAGGCCCTCCTGCCGAAACGTTGGAACAAATAAACATTTTCGCACGTTCGTCCGTCGTTTCTCAACGCATACAAAGTACTGGATCCGCAGAAACGCTACTTGATATATATATATATATATATATATATATATATAATCAGAGGGTCACCTTGAAAAAAACAGAACATTTATTTCGATGAAGGCCGGCATTCCTGATGAAGGCCGGCATTCCTGGTGAAGGCCGGTCTCCGGCTGAAACGTTGAATAAACGCTTTCCGCATTTTTGTTGCCAATTTCGAGGGTCTACTACTCATCTCTGTCTTCACGCCGTCGGCCTATTCACCATCACCACCATATATATATATTGCCACGTACGGTTTTCGTTTGTTTAAAGTGAACGCCTTTTTCACCTGGCTGTGAATCGCGCGCTTGCTGTGATTGTTTCCGGCAAGCGCCGTTATCACTTTCTGTTACGCCCAACGCCAGCCACGTATATCTTGCACGTCACTTCGGTAACCGTATCGACCATTCTTGAAACTTTGCATGCTGACGCGCACATTTGAGTGACGTCTGGAATTCCAGAGATCATGCGTGACCGCGCAATGACGTGTGTATTAAAAGCCGACGCATTGCTCGGCTTGTCAGTCTTTCCGTCGACTGACCACCTCACGCATATATATATATATATATATATATATATATATATATATATATATATATATATATATATATATATATATATATATATATATATATATTTATATATATATATATATATATATATATATAAATGAGAACTATACGCCCCTGCTTTCAGTTTTGTTAATTTACTTCCACTATGATGTACTGTTAATTTGGTGCCTTCATCCTTACAGACCTGTAATAGAAATGCTCACCTTCCCAGCCTTGTCTCTTTGCGAGACGCATTCATATCGCGTTTACTCCTCGAACAGGTGTAGCGGCGGCGTCAGCATACGAGATATCGGTAATGCAAATTCGGCGTTTGTCTACCTTGCCTCTACTGATGGGCCAAGAGCAGTGAAGCCAGCTTGTTCTCTGGGCATTGGGAAGCTTGCTGATCACCTCTCAGTAAAATAAGTTGAAGCAGGACTATCCCATATGGTTGCTTGAGTATATCTCAAAGCACCATACTACTGGGATCGCTAACTAGTGGAGACATAAGGGGAGTGAGTATATGGCGAGGCACGGCAGCATCGTCTGGTATTCGCCGATTTAGTTTTCCGCTTCATAAATGGCTGAGTGCTAGGACCCCAGGTGGACAAATTATATCTCAACAGCGATAAGTGAGATTGCTAAATATTTTCTATGCAGGACCTGTTGCTGGGTGACATGGTCGAACTCATGAGAGCACATTTTAATGCAACATTTAAGAAAATCCAGTTTATACATAGATAGAACGGAGTTTGTAGGATGACATCGATATTTTGCTTCGTCTTCCCTTTTAAGTGTGGTTTCCGCATTTTTTTTTGTGGTGCTACAAATTGTTCCTCTATACGGAAGTAGGAATTACAAATTGCAGCTGGAAGAAAGCAATTCCATTATGTTACTAGTACTTAAGGAAAAGGAATCAAACTACACTGGAATTACTTTAACAAAGTCTTATCTTTCACTGACTAACTCATGTAGATTTTATTTATGGCTCATATACGTTAAAATAATAGCTCAGCTTTGGCGGTGGCAGCGTGTCCCTGTATTGAAGACTAGTCGCTCTCGCCCAGCACGAAGCTTACTCGACTTTGCCTTCTTAAAGTACTGTGGGGTATTGGAAAGACTTCAGAGTGCTTAACCTATCGTTGTTTTCCCTAAGGGAAAGCTCTTCCCTCGGACACGGTTGCTATATTCAATCTTCTGTGTCGTGTTGCTGATACGTCCTACACTAAGCAAATCGAGGAGTCGTCGTTAACCCGTCTTGTATGGTTTTTCGAGTCTGTGGCTTTCCAAAAGCCTTAATAAAGGCTCGGATTTCGCATACCACACGACTTTTCTGAATTTGCTTGAGTATTCCACTTGGACGATTTGTATTTGTTTTTTTCTTTCATTTGCAATCAGATTTTTATGCTATAAAGCAGGAGGACATGAGATTTGTATGTTAGTCAAGAGTTATTGCAAAAATAACCATTATCTTTACTAATCGGTTGAAGCATACCATTCCACCACTTAATTATTCGCAGCAAAACCAAAACAATCCGTTCATTATACCCATTACAGTAAAAATGCTTTAATTGGAGTAATTTCTTTACTGCTGAGTCTGTAAGCTACGGGCTGCTTTAACACATAACACACGGAGCTCGCTCAGCCCACAAGCCGGAAAACAGTGCGTAAAGTAGCGTTTGCGTAGCGGCAACCGAAGTACTGCGCATTCAAATGTGAAACGTACATTTACGCTCTGCGATGTGTATTCCAACCCGTATTGTCAAGCAATGTTCGTTTGTCCCTGCTACTATCCAATAACATTCGTAACATTGACTACGTTCTCAGCACTAGTTTCTTCTGTAAGCCATCCACATTGCATGGGATTCTCGTGTAGTTGTGTCCGGCTCGCGTAGATGATGTCAGTAGTTGGGTGGACATTGCTTATTCTTGCACCACATGCACATTGGTGTGCGAGTCGTCGAAAACACTCGCGGTACTTTGAATGCTCCAAATAACTGCGACCACCTGGTGTTGAAGAAAACGCAATATCATGCCACAGTTTCGAACAATGTTTAGCAGAGCGTTTACGAACGGGCTAATTAATTTTCCTACTAGGCAATGTGAGATTTCTCGATGAGTTCACTTTATATACATGCTTGATGTCTTTAATATAATTTTACTCCCCTCCCCCTCTCTCTAATGTGAAAGCAACAGGACGTTTACCATCTTATAAGCACGATTCGTGACCACTGTACGTGTAGTAGTGGGGGACAATGGACTAACTCTGACGACCTAGGGTTCATTATGGTGACTCATATTGATGTACTTGCATTGAGTCCCCTACAAATTGGGGGTCCGTACCCGGGAACCGGAGTTGCCTCATGAGCTGAGCACTCGATATCTGCCCTGCTATAAGCTACCACTGCGGATCAACACCGAAATAAGCAGAAAATACTAAGACTTTGAACATTCCCTCACACAAACAATATGTATTACTGTTACATAGGGGATAATGGCGAAAGGTAAACACGCCGGAAGTACTACAGATTTCTTAATATCGTTGAAACCGCCTTGCACAACTTTTTTAACATAGCTTAAAAAAGGTGGCGATCAATCGTGGGATCTAATGTGAACACGTGGGCCAACTAATAATCCTTCGCGTGCACTAGGGAAGTCGCAGCTGGTAATATCTTCCTCTCCTTAAGCAATAACTTCAAATGTAGCGGCAACTACATATGTCATTGTTCGGAAAAAAATGCAACCGTTTCTCGTAATTTGTTGAGGCCCAAGCGAACAAATAAGGAATTAGCGAAGACATTGTCGTGATTCTGGAATCGCTAATGGTAGTTCTATTTCAAGCAACGGATACAATCTTGCTTGTGACGTCATATGTTGAAAGAGGAGCGGCGGTTTCTAGCCGTATAGAAACTAGATAGCGTATACCCTGTACGGCATTGGACACCAACACTTGGCTTACGTGTTCACTGGAGCCTCGACGACAGATGGGCACAGTTTTCACAGTGCGTTAGAAACATATTACAGGGTCAGCATTTTACAGCACCTTGCGCTCCTATGGCTCACACCCCAATAACGCAGTAGAGTGAGTGCAAAAAGCAAACGTAATGAAGTCGAGGTAGTCAACAATTAACGTGCACTATTCAACTACGGATGACATACGTGTACGGATGGTATAAGAAAAATCTCTATTAAGTTGGCACTAAAAAAGCTGATGCGGACACCGGCACCTAAATTTAGCGGTCAGTTATCTGTGCTATGCAAATTCTGTACCGCCATTCAAACGCTACTGCAAAAGTCCCGCTTCAATATCGTGTTTTGAGACTGGGTAGGCTTACCTGCGCGAGCTGAATTTGGCGTGCGAATGAGTCGCCCAGTTGTTTCGACTCTCTGCCGAACGTGCTGCAGTCGGCTTATCGTCGAAGCATAAGCGCTTCGAACCCTGTCTTGGAAGACGGCATGAAAAGATGTGTGTGAAATGAAATCATTCGTCCGAAATGTGTGTGAGATGTGTGTGAAATGAAATGATTCGTCCAAAAAAAACCATGTCGTATATCCTCGCCGTCGTCGTAGTTGTTCAACGGGCAATTTTTGGTTTGCTTTTCTCGCCCCTGCATGGCCGACCTGCACGTGCTGAGATCGCATGTGATCTTCATCGTCTTCGTTTGTCAGGAGGTCACTGCTATACAGCTCGAAAGCTTCTATCTTTTATGTCATCTACAAGACTGTCGTTGATTTTTGTTTTCTAAATGCTCAATATACGCAGCAGAGATAACGGTTAAATAACTGTAGGCGTCATAATCTTCGTTGATCATTCTATTATCGGTCGTATCAGGTTGGATACTGGAACACATGACGAAGACCGGCAGGCACGTGATTATACCCCCATCAGATTAAAGTTAAATAAAATTAAAGTTAAAGTTAAATGTGGCGCCGTTCACCACTTGAAAGCCCCGGCAAAATACCGGGAATCTTGAGAGAAGAAACGCAGAGGAGTAAAAAATTACAGCATATCCACGGAGTGAATGATGATGAGTGGACGAAGCTCGGGAGGTTCATCGTAGATCGTGCCGAGTTCCGGATTAATTTAGTTAACGCGCACGCTACGAATCCTCATGGTTCAACTATGCACAAGTGAAATCTCCCACCGGCACTTCATCGCAAGTCAAGATCCAGTGCCTACATATATATATATATATATATATATATATATATATATATATATATATATATATATATATATATATGGGTTGCCGGTGAACGCTTCTCCAACGCGAGCAGTCGGTATTTCTCAATCAAGAAACTCGCTAGGAGACGCTGCCTGCGCCGACGTTGTCTCTCGCGGGTGAGGGCGCGTTCTCCTTCTTTGCGAGCTGGTAGCGTTCCTCTAAGAAAGAGCGTTTCCATAGACAACGCGCGCTTTTCGCTCTCTCTCTGTCTCTCTCTCTCTCACACAAGACAGCAGAGGCACGCGCCGGGAGGCGCGCGTCTGGAGAGAGAGAGAGGCACGCGCCGGGAAGCACGCGCCGAGGGCGAGCGCGTGCCTCCCGGTACGCGGGGTTACGCCTGACGACTGACGCGTGACACGGTTAGACTAAGAGGAGCTTCGCCCCTAAAACACGTGGACTACCAAGCTGGTGATGACACATACCCAGTGTGTTCTCTGAGCCCCGCTCAGGTCCAACACCTCCTGAAGCACGTCACCCTTATGGCGTAGGCTTTTACAACGTTGCTGTTCTTGGTCTCTGAGGTGAGGTTTTGTTGACAGGTAGTGCAATATATCCGTAAAATGGAACCACATTTCCTTTGTTGGAGTTTAATATTTTAACAACCTAGAGCGTTTCTAGTATGCACGGAATATTCAAGCTGTAGTGTAATTATCGCACCATTTCGGCGTACCAACTACACTAACCATAGGCGCGGGCAAGGTCTCTTTTGCAGGGAGCCAATTCTTACCATACCGTCTCCACCCAGCGACCACCTGCTCCTGGCTCTTAGAACGGTGCATCTGTATTGCGGAAAGAGAGGCAATGCTATTGATCATTGCGCTGTGAATAATTTTGCGTAGGAAGTCATCACAATTATAGCTGCGCGGTTGTGCTTTTCATTAAACATAGGGCCTATGAAAGGTACCTAATAGTTTGCGCAATCTGCATATCTTAGCTACATCCGAAATATCCCAGTTCATTTTTCTTTTTTTTTTGACATGCACCCTTTGTTAAGAGATAGTGATCCTGAGCATTCAGATCGGCCAAAATCGTGCCCTCCCCTCCCCCCAATCTCCCACCCTACCTCACCATCCAAGCTGAAGGAGCTGTGGCACACCCAGAGCTAGTTTTGTATTTTTGGGATGTCAATAAATCTTCTATCCGGGCCCTCAGGATGAAACCAAGGACCCTCCCCCTTCCCTCATATACTCAACTTGCAAATTGCAATACACAACTTGTGTTTGGCTTTCCGAAGCCCTTCCTAACCGTATGCCACATACTCATATTTATTTATTTATTCAAAATTAATACAGGCCCATTGAAGAGCATTGAGTAAGGGGGCATGCATATTTACAAACAGTAAAATACACACAAACTAAATAAATAACAAAAAAGAAAGGGGAGAAAATATAAGAAAAGAACAAGACAAATATTACAAACAGTAAAGTGCAACAACATTATACAATGCTAAATAAGGCGCAAAAAATCAGGTTATCGCGGGAAGTTTAAGGGTTAGTAATAGATACAATGTGATCAGGAAGAACGTTCCAATGTGCAATGGCTCTAGGTAGTGGTGATGAGTTAAATGCCTGTGTGTGACCATGAATGCGCATGAAACTACGTGCGGTGTGAATGCGTCAAGATGTGCGCAGTGGCGTATGAAGCGGCAAACACTGCAATCTCTTAATATAAATGTGCCGGTGAAATAAACATAATAGAGCAATGGCGCGGCGTTCTTCTAGTGAATGAAGTGCAAGATCTCGTTTTATTAGGGTAATGCTTGAATGATAGTCGTAGTTGCCAGAGATGAATCTCGCTGCCCTATTTTGGACGGCTTCCAACATACGCACAAGGTAATCTTGATGTGGTGACCATATGGATGACGCATACTCTAGCTATGGACGAACATAAGTGATATAGGATGAGGCGCGTACGTTAGAAGGAGCATTGCGCAGGTTTCTGCGGAGATAGCCGAGGGATTGAGAGGCTTTCGATTAAATAGCTGCTATATGCGTAGTCCAGGATAAATCGGATGAAATAGGAACGCCGAGATATTTGTACGATGGGGCAGCCAAAACAATGGTGTTATTAATCGTATAGTCAAATTCAGAGTTAGTACGCTTTCTAGAGACCGAGGTGAACTTGCATTTAGAGGTGTTAAGGGACATCTGCCAAGTTTCGAACCACCAGAAGGTTAGGTCTAGGCCATTTTGGAGAACGGAATTATCATCAAAACATTTAATATTGCGGTAGATCACGCAATCTTCAGCAAAGAACCTGACTGAGGATGAAAGGTTAGCAGGTAAATCATTAATGTATATCGAAAAAGGTAATGAACCTACCACATTGCCTTGGGGAACACCCGTGGCTTTGGCGCGTTTTCTGTCAAAGTTGATCGCCGTTGAGCCGCGCAACTGGACAGAGGTATGCGCTGTGGAGGGAATCTTGCGGATTCGAGTCCACAACGTGCTTCTAGAGCCCACAAACAGATTTGAAAATTATACACAATTTTCTTGAAATTGCTTCCTTCCTATAAATCAGCATACTATGTTCCCAGCCCACCAAATTGATCCTTTGTATTACTACAGGAAAAATCAATCAAATCTTAGAAGTTCCAAAACAGGCAAGTCTGGCTTTCAGCACGACAAGCCCTAGCAATTAATATAAATCATATCATCCACTGCATGACCGCATCTGATTTGAGATTTTCGCGAAAAAATTATTCTGTGTTGCACTGCCGTGAAAGTATAATGAAGTAGTCTACGATATATCCGCTGATGTGTTCTCTACACCTCCGTAATGGATTATTGCACGATATAGGGAACGTGTACACAAAATATGATGGTTCACTACACTTCGAGAAAACGCTTTCAAAGTGGTCTAGCGCTAGAGAGCACGTCTAAGTACTAACATACTGCACATAAGCAGGATTACGTATGGTACCCCTTACCTACTTCTCAAAAAGGCTGAAATTGAAAAGCTCAACATAATGATCAGAAAAGCGATCAAGAGCGCCCTGGTACTTCCCAGTACGACTTCAACCTCCAAACTTCTCAAACTTGGCCTCCATAACATCTGGGAAGAAATGAGTGAAGCGCACAAGGCTGGCCAGCTGGAGCGTCTTAAGCTGTCTCAAACAGGCAGAGCAGTGCTTCGCAAATTATCATACAGCGAAAACTTTAACGCAGTATCCGATGCGAAAGACCGTTTACCAGCACTTCTCCGAGACTTCATCTCAGTCGATCGAATACCTCGCAACATGCACGCAACATACCACAAAGACAAAAGCAAGCCAGAATTCTATGGTTAAACAAGAAATACTCCAATGATCCGGACATGAGATATGCAGATGCGGCAAAATATCCAGGCAGAAGTGCGTGCGCAATAAGTGTGACCAACAACCAAGGGAATGAGCTAACCTCTGCTACCATAGCGGCCAGAAATCCAGAAACGGCAGAGGAAGTTGCCATCGCCCTCGCCATTACCACATGCAAGCAGACAGCTGTAGTATTGAGCGACTCGCAAACCGCATGTAGAAACCTTCAGAAAGGCCGTGTCTCTGCTGTCGCAGTCGAGATCCTAAAACAACTAGACATTCGACAACAGCTTCTCGACATCCACGTCGTATGGACCCCAGGTCACGAACACCTGGCAGGAAACGAAGCAGCACATGCTGTCGCCCGAGAGCATACCAGCCGGGATTTCCTGCCACGGGGGCTCCGCAAAGCGACGAGGGTCGAAGACATTCCAATCAAGTATGCCGACATATTGCAACACTACCGACTGGAAAGGCGCCAATATGCACAACCACATCCAAAATTAGGCAAGGAAGAAGCCACGTCCCTCCGCAGATTGCAAACGAACACATACGTAATGGAATTATTATGCACCGGATCTACCCGACAGAGTTCCCATACTTATGCCGTTTTAGGGGCGAAGCTCCTTACGGTGTGGGTCTGTCCCTCCTCTGTATGTATGTATGTAGCCACCTCTAGTTTAGTTTATTAATGGCTCAATAGATGGCGTTGTGTGTCCAGGCTGCTACCTGGACAAACGCATCATCATCATCATCAGCTACCTCTTTCCTGAAACCATGCACTATGCCACGAAGTGCACATGGAAACATGCACTACGATGACACTAAATACCCAACATTAACGAAAGACTGCCCGTTTCTAACGATGATGATGATATGCTGTTTCTCACGTCTTTACATGATGATCGACTGGGGTAATTACACGGAAGATTGCAATGGCTCTAGGTAGTGGTGATGAGTTAAATGCCTGTGTGTGACCATGAATGCGCATGAAACTACGTGCGTTGTCAATGCGTCGAGATTGTCGCAGTGGCGTGTGAAGAGGAAAACAATGCAATCTTTTACTATCGGTGAAATAAACATAATAGAGCAATGGCGCGGCGTTCTTCTAGTGAATCAAGTGCAAGATCTCGTTTTATTAGAGTAATGCTTGAATGATAGTCGTAGTTGCCAGAGATGAATATCGCTGCCTTATTTTCGACGGCTTCCAACATACGGACAAGGTAATCTTGATGTGGTGACCATATGGATGACGCATACTCTAGCTGTGGACGAACATAAGTGGTATAGGATAAGGCGTGTACGTTAGAAGGAGCATTGTGCAGGTTTCTGCGGTGAAAGCCGAAGGATTGAGAGGCTTTCGATGAAATAGCTGCTATATGCGTAATCCAGGATAAATCGGATGAAATATGAACGCCGAGATATTTGTACGATGGGGTAGCCAAAACAATGGTGTTATTAATCGTATAGTCAAATTCTGAGTTAGTACGCTTTCTAGAGAGCGAGATAAACTTGCATTTAGAGGTGTTAAGGGACATCTGCGAAGTTTCGCACCACCAGAAGGTTAGGTCTAGGTCATTTTGGAGAACGGAATGATCATCAAAACATGTAATATTGCGGTAGATCACGCAATCTTCAGCAAACAACCTGACTGAGGATGAAAGGTTAGCAGGTAAATGGTTAATGTATATCAAAAAAGTAATGGACCTACCACATTGCCTTGGGGAACACCCGTGGCTTTGGCGCGTTTTCTGTCAAAGTTGATCGCCGCTGAGCGCGCAACTGGACAGAGGTATGCGCTGTGGAGGGAATCTCGCGGATTCAGTCCACAACGTGCTTCGAGAGCCGAAAAACAGATTTGAAAATTATTCACTATTTTCTCGAAATTGCTTGCTTCCTATAAATCAGCCTACTATGTTCCCCGCCCACCAAATTGATGATTTGTATTATTGCAGGAAAAATCAATCAAATCTTAGAAATTCAAAACAGGCAAGTCTGGCTTTCAGCACGACAAGCCCTAGCAATTAGTATAAATCATGTCATCTACTGCGTGACCGCATCTGATTTGAGATTTTCGCGAAAAATTATTCTGTGTTGCACTGCCAGTGAAAGTACAATTAAGTAATCAACGATATATCCGCTGATGTGTTCTCTACACCTCCGTAATGGATTATTGCACAATAGGGAACGTGTACACAAAATATGATGGTTCACTACACTTGGAGAAAACGCTTTCAAAGTGGTCTAGCGCTAGAGAGCACGTCTAAGTACTAACATACTGCACCTGTTGAGGGATAAAAAGAATCTTTCCATTCTTGTCTGTTGTGTAGCAACAAATCAAGGCTTCGATGACACTACTAAAATTGAGGCTACTAAATAAGTATGGACGGCCGGACGACCGGACGTATTCACAATACTATTACAAAGCCCTCCCTATAGTGAACAATGTTTCAAATAATAAGACAGGTTGCATTACAAAGCTTTTATTAAATCTAACGAATATTGTTCCTCAAGGAGATTCACTACACTTTTAGTGACCTGGAAGCCATAATAAGTAATAACACACTATACAAATTCTCCTGCAGTCAAGGGGCAATGGAGCAGCCAGGATCACGCACTCTCGTTGGAAGATCCATTCCGCTTCGCATATGATGGCGTCGCGTAAAATTTCCATCATCGAAGAACAGAGCCGCCTCTTTGCAGCCGCCAGTCCTGCCAGCAGCCACCAGGAAGAGGAATTCCAGAGGCAGCTGCTTCAACAAATCCCTGCATTGTTTATGAATTAATTCATCCTTGTGTATAAACTGACGGTGCTGTTCTTCTAAATACCTCGAATACCGATACTCACCTCCTCGGCAGCGAGGCCTCGACAGCGCCAACCACATAGTGCTGGCTCCTGAAGCAGCTGAAGCACCGGCGGGAACACGATGTTGAGTGTGCACAGCTGCCCTTCTTGCAGTCCTTTGATGTTGCCGCTGCTTGCGCCGAGTGCCTCATATTGTCCTGGATGTCCAGAAGGTGGGGTGGCGGTATAATTAGTGGTACAGTGAACAAACTGTAAGCAAACTGTTAAGAAACTTGAGTGAAACAGTGAACCATGTGCTGTTCAAATGAATAGGCGGCGCCCGGTTGCGTACACGTGAAATACAGCGTGTACTGTGGTGCCTTCTTAATTTTTTGCACGGTCGTTGTAAAATATCATTCATAGGAATGTTGGCCTTATCGTGCTTGCCTCCTTGCAGGCGCCGTCGATGGGGTATCGACTCCTCGAGGAGCAGCAGCAACAGCGACGTCAACAGAAGGATGTCGGTAGTGGACTCCCCGCATTCGAGGCCCTTGTTGACATTGGTGGGGAATGCAGCGCAAGTCGAGGTTGCTGCCTGGGCGTTACAAAATACTTTTATGAAGTTGTGTTCTAGTTTAATTGACGCAAGGCCAACTCCGGCTCTCATGTTAAAACCTGGGATGAGCTTGCTAACAAGTGCTCACATTATTCAAATAAATACAGCAGGACAGGACAGCATTGACCTGTTATGCCGGTTCTCTGGTCACCCTGGTCTTTCGCAGATATGGGGACTAAGCTGCGGTTCACTTTTAAAACGGAGTAGCTTTAGCGAATTAGTCCGGAACGGTGCGCAGCACATCATTTATGTCGCGGGAATCCGAATACTGTACAACTAAATGAGAAGCAAACACTTATGTTCGCCATTGATTGACAGTGTATTATCGAGAACGGTATTTTCTAATAACATTAATAGGAATGTTCACCTTGTCATCCTTGCCGCCTTGCGAGTGGCGTTGATGTAGCGTCGGGTAGTCGAGAACCAGCAGCAGCAGCAGCAGCGACGACAACAGAAGGGTTTCGCTAGTGCACACCCACACTTCGGGCCCCTTGTCGACATTGGTTGGACATGCAGCGCAAATTGTGGTGGTCACCTGGGCGTTACAAATATTTCTACTAACACGCAGCTTGGGTTCCCAATTCAGGAACAGTTTCGAAGCACAGCATTAATGCAGCGATAATCCGAATACTATACAACTAAGAAAAAAGTCTATTCTATACAATTAGCAAAGTTTCACCCCGTATTTTTCTTGTAATGTTCCATTGTCGGGGCTATTATTGAATAATTTTGCAGAACTCTTCTCTTCTTTAATGGCGTTCTGTGATTTATGAGAGGCGTCCACATCCAACGCACTCTTCGGAGAGTTTTAACAGCTGCGGATAGATGATGTCAGTTGTGGTAAATCTCCCATTAGTGCTCCATATACACATTGGCGTGCCAGCTGTCGCGAACATCGATCTTGCCTTGAACGCTTGAAACCATGGAATCCAGCTTGCATTAAAGAAAACAAGAAAAGAAACGATAGTTGTACTCATGGCGCATGTTTGAATCAATGTGTCCCCCACCATTTACGGATCGGTTCAATTACCTTTCTACAACTAAATACGAAACTTACGGTTTAGTTAATTGTTTACGCATATCTCGATTCTGAGGAGATATTTTTAACACACTGCCCGATTGAAAACGATGTGATGTATTCTGCTTCGCTATTGCTCAGCATGGGATACTGTATTCAGTCTGCCAGAATTAGAATATATGTGACTATAATCGACGCCGTAGATAAAACTTCGGGTAAGTGTTGATCATCACGTAGTATTCTTTAACTTACCCTCAACTCCAACTACGCTTCAGCGCTTGAATTTCCCCCTAATCAGAATACGACCGCCACTACCTCGTATCCATCCTGCGTCTTTGAACTCAGCAGAACGATCTCTCACCTGCTTCGCTACCGATTCAGGTGAGCAGCAAGTTCTGTATCGAAAATTTCGCGACAGAGATGTCCCATTGCAAAAGACGGATGTATTGCTCTAGTTCAGAGGAAAATAGTGAAAGGTACTTAGGGAGAAATTACAGATCACTTCATATACTCGATGCATTATGTCACTGTGGCACAAGCCGCAACGGAGGCAGAAGTGGCGTAGTCTACAAAGGGAACTAATAATATTGATGGTCCTATCAAATATCAAGCGTTCTAGTGCAT
This sequence comes from Hyalomma asiaticum, assembly GCA_013339685.2. Taxonomy (NCBI): domain Eukaryota; kingdom Metazoa; phylum Arthropoda; class Arachnida; order Ixodida; family Ixodidae; genus Hyalomma; species Hyalomma asiaticum. The sequence goes on from JABSTT010001776.1 coordinate 27,032, forward strand.
TTAAGAAATGCGAGTTAGCGCACAGTTGAGTAGAAATAGGACGTCGAGGTTTTATACGGTCGTCTGGCTTGAAATCAGGAACAAAAACAAGGGGGCGGCGGGCACGGATTCTATTCTGTGCCAGTCAACAATCAACGCTGTGAAAGTTCTGTTCTACTGGAAACGTTATTTAGTTCTGCTAAGTAAAGCACCATTTCAATATGGCGTCGCTGTAACCTCTCAAGCTCACCTGTGCGAACCGGTGTTGGCGTTTCGATGAGTCGCCGCGCTTTCGTGCTTCTGCCCTCGCCATGGCCCGCTCCTCGTTTTGCCGAAGCCTCCCTGCGGTGAAGCGCCTCTTCGAAGCTCGTTTTGGAGACTGCGTTGTGGCCGCAGCTCGTTTTCACTTTGGGGACGATGGCTGCGGTTCGAAGAAACATATGAAAAGGCCACGTCGTAGAACGTTCTGCCAGCAATGCATAGCTGCTCGTGCTTAGATAGCACGTGATCTTCATCGTCTTCGTTTGGCAAGGAGGCGCTATTGACTTGGCCACAACAACAACAACAACAACAACAACAAGAGAAAAGCTGCTGAGGAGCTTCTTAAGGGGTCAAGAAGTGTGGATGTTTATTTCGTTGCGTCAGTATGGCTGCCTAACGCCATTATGCGTTATAACATGCTTTTTTTTAAGACGGAGCTTCCGTTGCTTCATAAGTCTCAGCTTCATTGGCGATCTTCTCATTGTGCGGCCATAGTGGAACGCAATCATCATCGTGAAGCGTGTCCGCGCAATTCCTCCATCTTTTCCACTTCCATTTGTCAATCACAAGGCGCGCTCCTTTAGCACGTGCTTTCTCGGCAAATAAAAATGTTAACATATCTCAGCCTTATGAATTCTTCTATTTTCGGCCAAAGAAAGAAAGAAAGAAAGAAAGAAAGCTCACATACGTAATGCTTCAGCATCATCATTATTATCAGCCTATTTTAGGCCCACTGCCTTGTGAAGAAGGCCTGTCTCAATTGTTTGGAATTCGCGGCGTTTTTCGTGTCTTGGTATCCACTCTTTCGTCTCGCTGGCCATCTGTAGTTTGCTCTTCGCGTTACATAATCCTGCCCATGTTCAGTGCTTTCTCTTGAATAACGGATATCAGCTACTCCTCTTTCTCTGCTTATCATTTGCGCTGGTTTTCTGTCTCTTAACGTTACACCTGTCATTTTTCTTCCCGTGCTTGTTGTGTGGTGCTTAATTTTATCCCTAGTTTTCTCGTTGTTCTTCAGGTTTCTGAAAGGTATTTTAGTACCCAATGAAGGCCGTTGTAGGCTTCCATTGTTGCAATTTTCTTGGTAGGAGAAGGCATCGTAATATTCAATAGCCTTGCGTACATTGGTTGGTAAATGGGCGCCGCCTAAAAAAACATTATTAAATTGTCATGAGACCAGTGCTTTTAGCGCGTCTCTATATGATGTACTTTGGCTCTCACTCCAGCGAGAAGGCCCGTCATTTAACAGTACCTCTACAACGAGCAAAGAGGTTATATATTACATTTCTGGAGTGGAAGGGCCCGCTGAAAATAAAGCAGTCGTCGTAATTTTGCTCTAGGAAACAGTAGCAGACGACCACGCAGACGGCTGACAGCGTAGACAGCGCGATGCTGTTTCGTGGTGCTTAAACAGTGTGTCATGTTATTTTTAAATTATCTAACTATTTGAGAAGGCAAGGGTGACTTCCTGCGTCGCTTTTTGCCGCACAAATCGGGTTTAGAAGACGCCTGGGAGAACATTTGTCGTCTAAGTCTTTCTCACTTTCTTAGCGTACGGCTGCCCGTCTTCAGTGAATTTTGATAACTAGAGGACAATTTTAAACGTTCGCATCCGTATATTACATCTCTACGCCTGCTTCAAAGTAAACTGTAAGCTTTAAATGATGACGATGATGATAATGATGATGATGATGCTCCTTCACATTTGGCGTCTACCCACTTGAGGGGATCACCCAAGACTCAGGCGGCTTTGAGGTTAATTTACTAATTTATGCTACCTGAAAAGTTTATTCGTCCTTTGATATGATTTTGAATGTTATAAACGTAGACATTTAATATGAAATAACTTAATATATATAAAATGACAATCAATCAATGGTATAGATGATATTGGAATAAATAATTAAGGTCTATTAACAGGACAATCAAATCGATTCGAATCCGTATTGAACTTCTGTAGAGCAAGGTATATATTCCTAGTCGTGTGTCCCAGCTCGGAAGACCCGAATGAAAGAAGTACAGTGCTTGATAATGGAATGCCCAGATTTCGCAATACCATTTCGGTAGTGCTTTTCCTAAGCGAGGTAGAGCGCCTGCATTCCAGCAAAAAGTGTTGAATTCTCTCTAGCTCTTTGCAAAAAGTGCATCAAGGAGAGACCGCCAGACCAGCTCGGTACATATAGAAATTTAACGTGGGATTCTACTTTGCAACCTTGTAAATATTGTGTCAATTTTCCTTGTTTGGCAAAATGTCCTGCTCCAAGGGTATTGGAAGTGCTGCAATCATGTGAGGATGCGAGAGAGGGTGTCGACATCAATAAGGCGTACTTCCTGAATCTGACTGCGGAAATAAACGCCGTATTTGGAATGAGAGTGTTGCGACCGGGCCATCGGAGACGGAGTGGCGCCACCAGAAACTCGTTAGCGCAGGTGTCGTTACAGAAAAACGAGTCGAACGAGCCGAGTGCCGGTAACAATTTCCTCGTTACCTCCGGCCGGAAGGCGTCCAGATGCGCCGTCGTATGGTCCGGCTGCGTACGGATCACCTCGGCCACCTTCGAAGTTAAAGGGGCGGTCCACAACCTTCTTCCCCTTTGGACCCTCAACCTCTGATTGGAGGAGAAGCGTCAACTGGGTCCTCCCTAGAAGGCGTCACCGGACGATTGATTGATTTGTGGGGTTTAATGTCCCAAAACCAGCTCTGATTATGAGAGACGCCATAGTGGAGGTCTCCGGAAATTTCGACCACCTGGGGTTGTTGAACGTGCACTGACATCGCACTGCACACGGGCCTCAACATTTCGCCTCCATCGAAATGCAGCCGCCGCGGCCGGGATTCCATCCCGCGACCCTCGGATCAGCAACCGAGTACCATAGCCACTAGACCACCGTGGCGGGGCCGTCAGCGGACGACGCTGGTTATTTAATCCACGAGAGAACCCCGGGATCCAGGATTGATTGAGATTCGGCAACCTTAGTTCTAATAAGTCAGGAAAGAGAAATAAAGGAAAGGAATGAGGATGAAAGACGCAGGCAAGAGTTGAAATTTTTGAACGAAGAGATTGAAACGCTAGATCGTGAACGGAAGTCAATGCAGAGAGATAATCGGGTATCTATGAAAGTAGCGCACGAAAAGTGCGAAGTGGTAGCTTGTTTAGAAGGATTGAATGCTGGGCGAGTTGGCAATCCATGACAGAAACGAACTGCGCGAAATAAACACCGACAAGGAAGACACACGCACAAGCGCCTGTGCGTGTGTCTTCCTTGTCCGTGTTTTTTTCGCGCAGTTCGTTTCTGTGTGGTAGCTTGTGCGGTGAAGTTCAGTGCCGAAAAGGAGGCTAGCGCACATGAGAGTAGCAATGCGTTGGCAAGTGGAGTGAACGTTGCTGATGAGCAGGCCGCAGTGACAGTAGAGACCATTGAAGGCCGCAAAGAACGCGACGAAGTATCGTGCCAATGGGACGAAAGAGAAGCGCCTAGAGAGGTTGCGGACGATTTGTCACGGATACAAATGGAGTATGTCGCGACTGTAGATCCTGCATGCTGCGTCCAAGATAATTTCGACTCGCTAGGCAGGACTACCAGTGAAAGGCCAGCAGGGTGCAGTGAAGCACAATGTGAGGAGGAGGTTGCAGTCGAGGGTAGCTCCCAGGTATGCGAGCTAAGTAGCTTAGAAGCAGACAGCTGCCACCTTCCGAAGTGTTTGAAGCTGCCCACCAGTCAGGAGGGTGAAGGAACAGATTATTTTGCTGGAAATCATTTAGACTGGGTGGATCAGCCAGCTAGCGAGCGCAGTAAGGTGGCACAGGTGCATGAAATGGTGGCTCCAAATGGCTCAAAAAGGCGCAGAAAAAAGCGGCATAGGCCGAAAAAGCGCCGCAGTGAGAGGAATGCCGCACAGAGCGTGGATGGTTCCCAGACGGGCTTCAAACGAAGAAGCGCAAAAATGAGAAAGGTGTGGTTGTCACCCAAGACAAATCGTCGCAGAATACATGCGAGCCGCCGAACGAAGAGGGGAAGAAAAGCGCACTCTGTGCGGAAGCGGTCCGAGGGCCGGTGGCAGTTATCTCCCCCTCCTTTTCACGGTGCAGCATTGTCGCGGCGAGTGTGCAAGGTCAGGGGTCGTCGCGAAGTCGCGAAGTCAAGGCAAGGCGATGGCGAGGATAGTGGCGCCGTGCGGAGAATCGAACAGGTGCTTCGCGTTTTGCGTTTCCTGTGCAAGAAAAGCGTTCCGAGCGCGACCACCGCGAGTACGGCTTAAAAATAGGAGACAGACGAGGATTTTCCATGGGTGACTTGTTGGAAAGACATTTTTGTTTGTTTACTTCAGCCTTGCGAAGTGATGTTTCTTTATCTCCACGTGTAGATTGAGATTTGCTTTTGTTGTTGTTATGTGGGGTTTAACGTCCCAAAACCAGCTCTGATTATGAGAGACGCCGTAGTGGAGGGCTCCGGAAATTTTGACCACCTGGGGTTCTTTAACGTGCACTGACATCGCACAGCACACGGGCCTCAACATTTCGCCTCCATCGAAATGCAGCCGCCGCGGCCGGGATTCGATCCCGCGACCCTCGGATCAGCAGTCGAGTACTAGACCACCGTGGCGGGGCATTTGCTTTTGTAGCTTCTTGTAGATGTCAGATTGAATTTCGCAAACTGTATTTTGTTGTTGAGCCCATAGTCAGTGTGAAGGCAAAGTGGAAAGTGAGAAAGAGAGTTGTTGGTTGAAAGGTTGGCCACATGTGACATTGAATGGTTTGCGATGTGTTTGAGAGATCGAGTTTGGGGAATCGGATGGCCGAAAATGTTTTGAAAGAGTACAGTTTGACTTGCGCGTCATTCAGTTCGAATGCAATGAATTCTGTTACGGTTTGTACAGCGGGTATGCGAAGCCGCGAAAGTGTTTGAGGTTTCATAACCAATGGTATTATTAGCGAGTTTCAAAGCGTTATGCTAGCGAGAGTTTTGTTGCTTTAAACTCATGTGTATTGTGTGGTGGCGCGCAAGGAATCAGGTTAGTGTTTGTTCAACAACGACGTAAATAGTGGCAGTGTTTTGGGTAAGCTTTTAGGCAAGAGTGATTAATCAGCATGGATATTCTTATTGACTTTGACGCATAACTTTAGTGGGTTTTGTTTTCTGTTTATTGCGTTAAAGGCATGTGCAGTTTGTGGACGAGAGCAAGGTTATTTTATATAGGTTGTGTGAAGTGTAAGAATTGTAACCGCAAAGTCTGAGAGCTAGTTTTTTGGTACATCCGCGGAGTGGAAGTTTAAGTACCACTAGGACGTGAGAAGACGGATGTTGAATATGATTAATGTTCCTGTTGTTATGCTGTAGGTGTGTAAATGTTTATTTAGAGCACGTTTGCGAATTTAGCTCTTGCTCTTATGCAGCTCGACAGTTTTCTTTCGTCTGCTCATGTGAACATGATGACTCACTTTGACGGCACAAAATTTTCGGAACAAAAGTTCGGGGTCACATGTGAGGCATGCACTGGTTTAGAGATGTGGAGCCTGGTGGATTTGCGGCAGATTGCGATAGCTCACACATGTAGTTCATCGAGTGGAAATGATAACTAACGTAAACTGTAAGCTCAAATTAATTTAGGAATATAGATTGGGAGCTTCAGCAAATGTTTACGAAAGTTTTGAGAGTTGCTTTCATTTAATTTGAGAAATGTAAGGCAGATATTGGTTTATGTATTTTGGACTCGATGGCTCCTAGCGCGGACAGGGCACTTCCCGTCCCTTGAGTTGTGCGTGTGCGCGTGTTTACGTGTATGCCCAGGACGAGAGCCACCAAGGCATATGTGAGAGCCCCACGTCGGAGCTTCCGTCGTCAACAGTGGTCCACGGAGCGCTGACCGAACCCCGATACTTTGGGCGACCTGGTATGCTGGTCACCCTTAGGTCGAGTCTACCGCCGGCGGACGGAGCCGTTGCGACCGGGCTATCGGAGACGGAGTGGCGCCACCAGAAACTCGTTAACGCAGGTGTCGTTACAGGAAAACGAGTCGAACGAGCCGAGCGCCGGTAACAATTTCCTCGTTACCTCCGGCCGGAAGGCGTCCAGATGCGCCGTCGTATGGTCCCGCTGTGTACGGATCACCTCGGCCACCTTCGAAGTTAAAGGGGCGGTCCACAACCTTCTTCCCCTTTGGAACCTCAACCTCTGATCGGAGGAGAAGCGTCAACTGGGTCCTCCACCGGACGACGCTGATTATTTAATCCACGAGAGAACCCCGGGATCCAGGATTGATGGAGATTCGGCATTGAGATTCGGCCATGAGCTACCAAACATGCTGTAAACAAATGTAAATATCGTTACGAGAAAGACACAGAGGACGGCTATTTACAATATATTTACAGGGAGGCTTTAACCAGGCAACAACCAAAATGGTGGACAGTCCGCGCATCAGCCAGTCCCGTCTTCGTCTCCTTCTCCATCGATGGTATGAGCCATACCCAGACACTATGGTCGCTTCGTAGCATTACCTCCGGTGGTGGAAGCGCCGTCTCGGCGCACTATACAGTGCGCTTTTTCTCGGCTTTCTGCGATACAGCTTGCCAGCTATAACGAACACGAGCAAAACAAGTCTACGTACAATATAGAGTGTGCAGGCTCAGGCGCTCCGGATCTGCCTAGGCCTACCACGGAGTGCATCGACAGTGGCGACAATAGCAATCGCTAGAGACCACCTTATCACGACCCAAATTGACATGGAAGCGCTGAGGACACATATCAGGCACCTCGCCAGGACCCCTCGGCACCACCTCTCTTCTTTGCCAGTGGACAGGCCACGCACCTCTTTCAGCAAAACGATAACAGCACATGGTGACTCGTTACCAACTTCTTCCACCCCTGCTGCGAGACCTTCAATTCCCCCATGGTGTCTCGCTCAGCCGGAAATCAACCTGACAATTCCTGGAATTGAGAAAAAAGCCGCTTTATCATCATCAGCGCTTAAACAGCTCACGTTACTTCTATTGTACGAGAAGTACCGGGACTCTACGCATATCTACACGGACGGATCAGTGCTTCCAGAGAGTTCCGCTGTAGCAGTCGTGATACCCGCGAAAGTTAAAACCTTAAAATTTAAGACGACTCATCTGACAACATCGACGGCAGCAGAGCTCGCAGCGATCCTCACTGCCCTTCATTTCATCAGAGATGAAGCGCCACACAAATGGACGCTTTTCTGCGACTCCAAGCCGGCATTGCAGTCCCTATTGTCTCCTCTACGCCGCGGACCACATGAACAGCTGGTGTTCCAGGTTACAGAGATGCTGCAACATACAGGGAAGGCAGGCCACAAAATATCTTTTCAGTGGCTACCAAGTCACTGCGGGATTATAGGCAATGAACAGGCCGATCAAGCCGCCCGTTCTGCACATAATATGGATCAAAAAGTACCCATACCATTGTCAAGGACGGACGCGGCACGGATGCTCCATCTGCTTGCTCGGAAGTGTACCGTATCGCAATGGGGTGGCACACATTTCACGCATTCCCGACTTCACTTTCTCGATCCGACGTTAAGCCTTCGAGTCCCACCCAAGACTTGCCTAAGAGAAGCCACGCTCTTATACCGACTATGGTTGGGCGTCGCTTTCACAAAAGCATATGCGTTCCGCATAGGGATGGCCGACACCGCAGCCTGTGACCACTGCGGTCACGAAGAGACAATTGAGCACATTTTGTGTGACTGCCCACGATACAGCGTAGAGAGGCAACCTCTTCGCCTTGCACTCAACAAACTGGACGACCAACCACTGTCGGAAGAAGACGTCCTACGCCATCGACTAGACATCACGTCGCAGAAGAAGGCCATGCAAGCGCTACTGCGCTTCTTGACATCTACCGGCCTTCGTGAACGTCTATAAGTGGAATGTTCTTTGTGTGTGTGTATGTGTGTGAGCGTGTTTTATTTGTTGTGCTTGTCTGGAATCTTGTGCCCTCTCTCGCTGTCATCTTTCTAACCCCTCCCCTTCTCCCCAGTGCAGGGTAGCAAACCGGAGTCTAATATCTGGTTAACCTCCCTGCCTTTCTCCTCTTTCTCTCTCTCTCTCTCGGCGCACTTTAAACTCGGTCGTCAGACGGGAGGTAGTAAGGCTTGAGTCATGGTCACGTGAACTATGTCGGTGGGAGGAGCTGCAGTAGACAGAGTCGGGGAGACGGGAACAATCTCATAGGTAACGTCCGTTACTTGGCGGACGATGCGGTAAGAACCCGTGTATCTTGATAGCAGCTTTTCGGACAAGCCAACACGTGGATAAGGACACCATAGTAGTACTAAGGAACCGGGTGAGAAGGCAACGTCGCGATGGCGGCTGTCATAAAGGCGCTTCTGGCTTGCTTGCGAGGCGCGCAGCCGCGAGCGGGCGACTTGACGCGCGTGGTCGGCACGAGCGATGGCATCACGTGCATATTCGCTAGGCGGTGCTGTAACATCCGGAAGTAGGGTGTCCAGTGAAGGTCGGTTCGCGGCCGAAAAGTATATAAAATGGAGAATAACCGGCGGTGTCATGGCGTGAGGAATTATAGGCGAAAGTGACGTACGGTAGGGCCAGGTCCCAGTCAGCGTGGTCAGACGAAACGTACATGGAAAGCATGCCCGTGAGGGTACGATTGACGCGCTCGGTGAGACCATTTGTCTGGGGATGGTAGGAGGTGGTCAACTTGTGCTGCGCGGAGGAGGATCGCAAGAGATCGTCGATTACTCGCGACAGAAATGCGCGGCCACGATCTGTGAGCAGTTGGCGAGGGGCACCGTGGTGTAGTGTAACGTCGCGCAACAAGAAGTCGGCGACGTCCGTAGCAGTGCTGGTCGGAAGAGCCCTAGTGATAGCATACCGGCGACCCATTTGTTGCCGGAGTTTGACTCGGGAAAAGGGCCGAGAAGGTCGACACCAACATGAAAGAATGGTTCGGTCGAGACGGGCAGTGGTTGAAGTAGTCCGGCAGGGGGTGCGGCAGGTCGCTTCCGACGTTGGCATTTTTCGCAGGAGGCCACGTAGCGTCGAACAGACCGGGCGAGACCACGCCAGAAGAAGCGGCGGCGAACACGGTCGTACGTGCGAGATACGCCAAGGTGGCCAGCAGTGGGTTCGTCGTGCAGCTCACGAAGGACCGATGCGCGCAGATGTTTAGGCACGACGAGGAGAAGTTCAGGGCCATCTGGTTGGACGTTACGACGGTAGCGTACTCCGTCTATGAGGACGAACATGCGGAACGACACATCGTTTGGTGCAGATTCGAGACGGCCAATGAGCGACCGCAAGGAAGCGTCTCGCCGCTGTTCGTCACCAATACGAAGAAACTGAGACACAGACATGACGCAGGGGCTAGGCTCGATGTCTGACTCGTCCGGTGGGTCAACAGGGTAGCGCGACAGACAGTCGGCGTCGAGATGGAGGCGACCACACTTGTACGCAACTGAGTAGGAGTACTCCTGTAGGCGCAAAGCCCACCGGCCAGGTCGTCCAGTAGGGTCCTTCAGTGAACATAACCAGCAAAGAGCGTGGTGGTCGGTAACAACACGGAAATTGCGGCCATATAAGTAAGGATGGAATTTAGAAACCGCCCAGACAAGGGCAAGACATTCCTTTTCGGTAATCGAGTAGTTGCGCTCTGGTTTTGATAGAAGACGACTGGCGTAAGCAATGACACGTTCAACGCCTTGTTGCTTCTGTGCCAAAACTGCACCGATGCCGTACCCACTAGCATCCGTGCGCAATTCTGTGGGTGCATCTGGGTCAAAGTGTGCAAGGATAGGTGGAGTGGTTAGTGCTGCAATTAGCTGAGACAAGGCGTCGGCTTGTAGAGGACCCCAACAAAACGGGACGTCTTGCTTAACGAGCAAAGAGGTTATATATTACATTTCTGGAGTGGAAGGGCCCGCTGAAAATAAAGCAGTCGTCGTAATTTTGCTCAAGGAAACAGTAGCAGGCGACCACGCAGACGGCGGACCGCGTAGACAGCGCGATGCTGTTTCGTGGTGCTTAAACAGTCTGTGATGTTATTTTTAAATTATCTAACTATTTGAGAAGGCAAGGGTGACTTCCTGCGTCGCTTTTTGCCGTACAAACCGGGTTTAGAAGACGCCTGGGAGAACATTTGCCGTCTAGGTCTTTCTCACTTTCTTAGCGTACGGCTGCCCGTTTTCAGTGAATTTTGATACCTAGAGGACAATTTTAAACGTTCGCATCCGTATATTAGATCTCTACGCCTGCTTCAAAGTAAACTGTAAGCTTTAAACGATGACGATGATGACAATAATGATGATGATGATGATGCTCCTTCACATTTGGCGTCTACTCACTTGAGGGGATCACCCAAGACTCAGGCGGCTTTGAGGTTAATTATCTAATTTATGCTACCTGAAACGTTTATTCGTCCTTTGATATGGTTTTGAATGCTATAAACGTAGACATTTAATACGAAATAACAATATAAAATGACAATCAATCAATGGTATAGATATATTGGAATAAATAATTAAGGTCTATTAACAGGACAATCAAATCGATTCGAATCCGTATTGAACTTCTGTAGAGCAAGGTGTATATTCCTAGTCCTGTGTCCCAGCTCGGAAGACCCGAATGAAAGAAGTACAGTGCTTGATAATGGAGTGCCAAGATTTCGCAATACCATTTCGGTATTGCTTTTTCTAAGCGAGGTAGAGCGCCTGCATTCCAGCAAAAAGTGTTGAATTCTCTCTAGCTCTTTGCAAAAAGTGCATCAAGGAGAGACCGCCAGACCAGCTCGGTACATATAGAAATTCAACGTGGGATTCTGCTTTGCAACCTTGTAAATATATTTACAAGGTTGCAAAGCAGAATTTTGCCAAACAAGGAAAATTGACACAATATATTGTGTCAATTTTCCTTGTTTGGCAAACTGTCCTGCTCCAAATCAGGTGAGGATGCGAGACAGGGTGTCGACATCAATAAGGCGTACTTCCTGAATCTGACTGTGGAAACAAACGCCGTATTTCGAATGAGAGTGTTGCGACCGAGCCATCGGAGACGGAGTGGCGCCACCAGAAACTCTTTAACGCAGGTGTCGTTACAGAAAAACGAGTCGAACGAGCCGAGTTCCGGTAACAATTTCCTCGTTACCTCCGGCCGGAAGGCGTCCAGATGCGTCCACCGGAAGGCGTCCAGATGCGCCGTCGTATGGTCCGGCTGCGTACGGATCACCTCGGCCACCTTCGAAGTTAAAGGGGCGGTCCACAACCTTCTTCCCCTTTTGACCCTCAACCTCTGATTGGAGGAGAAGCGTCAACTGGGCCCTCCCTAGAAGGCGTCACCGGACGATTGATTGATTTGTGGGGTTTAACGTCCCAAAACCAGCTCTGATTATGAGAGACGCCGTAGTGGAGGTCTCCGGAAATTTCGACCAACTGGGGTTCTTTAACGCGCACTGACATCGCACAGCACACGAGCCTCAACATTTCGTCTCCATCGAAATGCAGCCGCCGCGGCCGGGATTCGATCCCGCGACCCTCGGATCAGCAGCCGAGTACCATAGCCACTAGACCACCGTGGCGGGGCCGTCACCGGACGAAGCTGATTATTTAATCCACGAGAGAAACCCGGGATCCAAGATTGATTGAGATTCGGCATTGAGATTCGGCCACCAGCTACCAAACATGCTGTAAATAAATGTAAATATTCTCATCTCCAAAGCAACTCCTCGTACTCTTCCCTCCTGCCCCGTGGACTCCTGGCCTTAAGGCGACACGAGTCCGCGAAAACTGGTGGCAGCGGTGGGATCACGACAAGAGAAAGAACGGGACCTGCAATGGAAGCCATAGCCGAAGTGTCTGCAAATTTGTTTATGACCAATCCTTTATGACCAGGCAACCAAACTAAACCTAGTTTTTGCAAATGATTTGTAACCAAAGTGCGCAAAGTTCTCAGAATGTGGATTCACCTGGAGTAGTTAATGAAGTACACAATGCTTACGAGTTTGTAACTATAACTGCAGTAGTCATGGAGGAGTGAAGCTTACGCAAAGCCAATGTAGTCGCCAAGAATTCTACCACAAATACTGGTGTGTTATCCGACTGTCTAGCATAGAAACACCAGTCTAGTTCTGAGGAAAAAATTCCTACTTCTGCCTTTTCCTCACTCTGCAAAGCATCCGTTGCTATGATAACTTCTGTGCCTATTTGACTCAAGTGATCCTGTAGAAGTCCATTGAGGAAACGCCACGGAAGTTGCTTGGCATTATTGGGGAATATGTGGTCAAGTGAAATTTCCAATGTATTAGAACTGTTATCACTTATGGCTATGTCTGTGAGCACTATCTTTGGCGGGTCGAACAGCTTTTTGTTTTTTTGGGGGGGGGGGTGGTAACAACCACCTGTGGTACGTAACTTTGGGCCCAAGAAACACGAAGAAATAAATCTGGTTGTCTAATAAATACATATTGGTCTCGTCTTAGTGTACATGCATATATTCTTAAGAAAGTTTGCACCGTTATAATTTTAAATCTGGTTTCAAGAGAAGAAATTCGCGCTTCCTTATATAAGACCCGTTGCAGCAGCACTAACGGACGTAGCTTCCAAACCGGAGCACCGGACAATAAGGCGCATCCAAACTCCAGTATAGGCCGCAAATGAGTACAATACATCATTATCAGAGAGTCTCTGCGCATTCCCCACCGATAATTACGGCCGTTTCCAGAATTCCCATGGCTCGTGGTGCTTTTGTTGCTGTATATTCAATATTAAGAAGCCAAGTCAGCTTTTTATCATAAGTAATTCCAAGCTGTATAACTTTCTTGACTTGAGAATGTCTGTATTTTGGAACGATGGTGAAATACCGATCGGGTCTTACAGAAAAATACCAGGTCTGCGCACTTCTGCACAGTAAGTGTCAAACAAATGCTGCCTAGCCAATGTTCTAATGTGTCTATATATCCATGGAATCGTTCGTGCACTGACTGGATACTGTTCGCCGATGCAAAGAAAGCAATGCCATCAGTGTAAACATACGTAGTCACGTTCTGATGACAAGGAATGGAGCTGAGAAAAATGTTAAATAAAAGCAGAGATAAAACTGAGACTTGAGGGACACCACGCGTCTGTCTAAATTTACCCGCTGAAATCCCACTTTGTACACAGTAAAACTCCCTGTCCAGTAAGAACTCTGTCATCCACACAATAAAGTAATCAGGAAAACCTATGTTTTTCATCGTTTCTATTAGGATCGGGTATTCTACGCTGATCCCTTCGCCAAGTTTATGCAGTATCAGGCACCGTAATGGAGTTTTTATTGAAAGCGCTGAGATCAAGTAGTAATTAAGTAATTACCACCTGATGAAGGCATTTCCGGAAGCATTCATATAGCGCTCCATCGTGGCCTTTTTAGGTCTAGCAAATTCATTTTTCTTCTTTGTTGGCAATGATGTTCTATTAAACCGCGCAAGTGCTTCTCTGGTTCCTAACACTGCTTAGTGGTCGGATCACTTTTTTCATAACGGCAGCTTCCTTATGTCGTCATTCAGTCGTCCTCACTTTTCATCGCAATGAGCTGTCTGCATTACATAAACTGGGGGAAAAAAGAGTGATTCTGCGGCTCTAGCTACTCCTCTCGGCTAAATGTCATCTCCCTCTACCATATACGTCCTGATAGGTTATGTCACGACGAGAATGTTTTGTCTCTCTCTCTCTCTCACTCTGTGTGTGTGTGAGAGAGAGAGAGAGAGAATTATCTTGAGAAACGAAGTGTTTTGCCTGTGCATATAGGGTCGCCTACAGGCTTTTTTTCCAGGGAAAACGATTGGGGGCAGAACGGCTCTAGAAGAAGTAGTGCGGGGAAAGATGCTTTCCGCCACCTCGATGTTAGGCATTTCAATCATACTGTTACGGATGAAGGATGTTTATTTACAAGTGACGGTCAGCGGGAATGAGGGATCGCCAAGGTAGATAGCCACGCAGATGGTACAATGGCGCACTCCACTTCGTCGTCCTCTTCTTCATCTACCATCTCCTATTCTTTCCGTTACAATCCCCGTTTCGCAGACGAAGCCCACCGGGTGAGTCATTGTGCTGTGGTGGAATAGTAACGTTTGAGACATGCAACGTGAGCGAGTTGCGTTTTCCTAGAGCGCCTGTCTTTAGACAAAAGCCGCGCAAGTACATACGTGAGATCACTCAGGCGATCTAGCACAACGAACGGGCCGATATAATGTGATAGAAGCTTGCTGCACAAGCCACGCCTGCGCTGTGGGGTCCATAGCAGCACTAGATCACCATTTTCAAACGAAACCTCTTCATGGGTGCTGTCATATCGTTGCTTCGAGCGGCTTTGAGATTCCAACTTTCGGATGCGTGCTATTCGACGGGCTTCCTCGGCAAGGCAAAGTGACGGTCAGCGGGGATGAGGGATCGCCAAAGTAGATAGCCACGGAGATGGTACAATGGCGCACTCCACTTCGTCGTCCTCTTCTTCATCTACCATCTCCTATTCTTTCCGTTACAATACTTTATCAAACATAATCATAAGTGTCCTTGCGGGGTCACGATATGCACAAATGATTAATACAACTCGCCGTAACAATTTCTGCCCTAGTCGGACAGACAGATGCTGATGCGGAAAAACGATGTCCATTAGCATACCGCTCCGCTACGGATTACAGAAGATAGCGTGCAAGTTCCATCGTCGACAAACAAAGAGACTTTTTTGAAGCTGCTACTGTCCCCAGGGGGACCGCTCGGAGTCCTCATGGGAGCCTTGCACAATGATGGAATTAGTTGGCCACACTCTATTTACGTTTACTGCTTCGCATCGACAACTTGAATAACGACAGTAACCTTGCAGGCAGTGGTGCCTCATGCTGGACACCCACATCGCTAGGTGTGCTGAAGCTGCAGTAACCCCGGAATGCAAATTATGTCTGTGGTGTAGACCAGCCATTCTTGCGACCCATGCAGCTTGCCGTTGCTTGTGCCACAATGGTTCGCTGTTGACCTCGATGTCAAGGAGCCGAAGAAATATTTATCACACTTAGTGAACACGCTGGAAGCAGGTCGCGAAACCTTTGTGACGCAGTACACCTAAATGCGAAACCCCCAACTGCGCTTACCGTAAATGGAACGAGTATCGAGATAGAACATGATCTTCTGTCTGTCATTGTTGACCACACCAGTAGAAATGTGCACCTTGTCGGCCGTGTTTCCTTGAAATTGGAGTATATAGCATTGACTGCTAGAGAAGTATTAGCAGCAAAGGCAACAGATAGATATCGGTGGTGAAGGCCCGGTCTTCTTTCACCTTGTCGACATTGATGTGGGAAGCGCCACAAAGTCCTGGAGATGACGAAGCTTGCCGATGATTTTTCATGGAAATAAATTAAGGCAGGCCCAACTCAGTTTGCTGATCATGTTCGTCGGAGGACATCATTGAACTGTCACTGAGCCTCTTGATAGGGGGATTTTTTAAATTTCGATTTCTAGATACGCAGATTCAGTGCGCTAGCTGGATAGTGCAGCTTTCGTGTAGCGGCATGCGAAATACTACACAACTATATGCACAACCGTATTCGGCTTAAATGAATGTGTATTGCGAATCAATACCTATTTGTTGCAACTGCCATTCAATAACTTTCGCAGGAATAATGACCTTCTCAGCTGTGGTTTGTCCTGAGAGACGTCCACATTGCAGTGGCTCCTCGAGGAACAATAACATCTGCATGCGGTTCGTGTCGGTATAGAAGAAATATCTCATTCGTGCAGCAGAACATCCGCATCAGCGTGCCAGCGGTCGGTAACAACGGTGTTGCTTGGAATGCTCCAACGCTTTGCCGGCACCTAGATTAAAGAAAACACGGATTCAAGGTGAAACTTATACAGTGTAGAGTAATGCTTTTGCGAATGCGCTAATCAAATTTCCTACATGCGGATTCGAGAACAGCTGAATCGAGCTAATGTCTATACGTTATTTCTCCTGCACTATTTTTGTAGACCGAACCTCTTGATGCAATCCCATATGTTTGAATATTCTCTGTTCATAAGGGGTTTTTCAGTGCGAGAAAGAATTATTTTGTTAACTTTAACGTGTCTGAACCGGGATATGTGACTTCTGAGCCGAGCCGCACTCATTGTCTCTCGGTAAATTTTAATCATTCGGTTTCGTTTAAGGTGCATCCAAATCAGAACACATGTCTTGCAGTTCACTTCACCTAAAAGGGGCCGATATGGCCGGTAATCCAACCTGCATCCCCCAGAACAGCTTCGCGATCTTAGCCGCTAGCCGCGATCTGCAGTTGAGCTTCAGCAGGTAGAAAAGCTTTCTACACCTAGGTGTCCTTAGTAGAAGTGACAACGGATATTTCTCCTTTCTTGGAGATTATGATTAGAGGTGTATACGAAGAAAAACACTACACATACCTGAACAGCAGTAAGCGTTTTCTAGCGCTTGTGTCAGTGTGGAACACACCCTAATAGCAAGAAATGGCGCATCCCAAAAATGAAGCGGAATTAGATTTTGCCGTCCATTTAACACCGAGCATTATTTTGTTAAGAATTTACATTAGCTCCACCAATGAGCTCTAATATGTGTACGTTTTGTTAGACGCTATAATTTGCATGTGAACAATCAGTACAGTTCAAGATCTCTCTTCGACTAGGAACATTAATTTTAAAGAAAGGCGTTTTTTAGCCTCGATGTGCTGTAACCAGTCGGGCTCACTCGTGCCAACTGCAATTTTGGTTCAATGAGTTGCCAAGGTCTTTTCTCTTTGGCCCTCTCCATCACGCAGTTTTACTTTTGTCGAATGATGTCTGCAGTAAACTTTCTCTCCCAAGCAGGTTTGAAAGGCTGTGGCTTTGGGCTGTAGCCCTGTTTGATGTGATTGACACTGCCTGCGTTGCGATGGCACTTACGAAAAACACGCATGGTAAATCCTGGTGCCCAAGACCTTCATCTACTTCGTTTAAAAAAAACGCAATAAAGGCCCCCCTTTGTCTTTTTTCACTGTCTCCTTTGATATCTCCTTCTCCTCCCCTACATACGCCCCCTTTTCTCCCTTTCTTTCTCTTCTCGTATGTTTTCCTTCCTCTTTCCAGTTCTATCTTTTTACCTCATTTCTTCTTTCTCTGGCGAGTAGCAAGTGCCCTTACATTGGTCGTCACAATGCAGTCGTGTGGATCCCATAAATTAATGCTCGCCAAGCGTCCCTGTATAGACTAGTGGTTCTCACCGCTACCTTCCTTCCGAACAACATTCCTTCTGAAGTTCGATATACACAATATACAGTTAGAAATGCGTTTTTCTCGTCGTCAGAAAAATTTATTCCTTGAAAGTGCACTACTTTCATTAGTGCACTTCACTGATGCTACTGCTGACGTTCCTGCCAAAACTGCACATGGATGTTGGGAGGTCACCGCTTTCTGCAGGACCACCATTACTGCGCGGTCGTATACTATTAGCAAGCACTTTCTGAAATCGAAAAAGTTGGACGCTTTAATGAATCTTTACCTAAAATGAAGAATATTGTTTTCAAGACGTAGTCTTCACTCTTACGCTTCATTGCCATAACTTACAAATACAATTTGCATAATACATTTCTGTAGAGCGTAATTATATCGAAGCTGATGGGAGACCGACTTTCGATCAGCGTCTCGGCCTGGTTCGCGCTTTGAAGGAGAGCGTGCAGGGCCCACAGTCGATGCACTCCTGCACATTAGACACGTGACTGCTTCCCGGAGATGCCTGAAGGAGGGCGTTCACCGGCTGCTTCCATGAGGTTCTGCATAGTGCTTAAATTAGATGGCCGTGCTGTTTTATCGCTACGAGTGATTGGGTTCGTTTGAGAGACGCATACGTCGAATTTTCTGCATAAAGAGCAGCAGCAGAAGGAGCGAGCTTCTTCTGCTGCTGAGATTGTGTAACTGACACGGAAAAGTCCGGTGTTGCTCTCGATGTTCCGAACCGTGTTGATTGCCTTGCATTAAAAAATGTTCAGAAATCACAAACTGAGGTTGTTGCCCATGTAAACGTGCGCCAAGGTGCGATGGGATTAAATGAAGACATTGTTGCTCTTTTAAAAGCGTATTGCCCATATTGGGGAGCAATAGCCGGCAGAATTCATTATACTTGTGCACAGAACAGGAAGAAAGCAGCGTCTGCTCGTCAGAGGACACCCCTCCAGCAAATGATGCCGCTCTGTGAACATTACGTCGCGCCAAACCGCTTCCTCACCGCGCTCAAGAGATAGAGGGCGGCGCGGAGCTGGTCTGCCGCGACATCACGCTGACAGAGAGCGGCATCATTGGTTGGAGGGGTGTCCTCTGGCGAGAAAACGCCGCTTTCTTCTTGTTCTGTGCCCAAGTATAGGCAATTATAAGTGGGGTCAGTTAAGCGGCAAACAGAGACGATATGCAGTTCTAAATGGCAGGCGCTTTTATAAATATCATTAGGCAGTCATTAACAGTTGACAGTTATAGCTGGTATAAGAAAATGTGTGTGTGTGTGTGTGTGTGTGGAGCTGTACTGAAACATCGCCACGATGGCCTGGGCTGAGCTGGGTGTGTGTGGTGCCACTTTTGGGAGCAGG
This sequence comes from Hyalomma asiaticum, assembly GCA_013339685.2. NCBI lineage: Eukaryota > Metazoa > Arthropoda > Arachnida > Ixodida > Ixodidae > Hyalomma > Hyalomma asiaticum. The sequence goes on from JABSTT010001776.1 coordinate 45,842, forward strand.
GCTGGCTGCACCACATTCACAGTCTGTAGCGTTAGGTTGGCCAGGGTGATGTATCTGTTTTGTATTTATACTATATATACACGGTCAGTTAAATCACGCTGATACGATTTTCCCATGACAAGTTTCGTTTTATCACGAGATTTCTTTCTGATCTCGAAAGGCGATTCTAAAGCGACACTTCTACACTTAAGGTATAATATACCTTACGCGTAGAAGTGTCGCGTTTGAATGTGTGTGTGTGTGTGTGTGTGTGTGTGTGTGTGTGTGTGTGTGTGTGTGTGTGTGTGTGTGTGTGTGTGTGTGTGTGTGTGTGTGTGTGTGTGTGTGTGTGTGTGTGTGTGTGTGTGTGTGTGTGTGTGTGTGTGTGTGTGTGTGTGTGTGTGTGTGTGTGTGTGTGTGTGTGTGTGTGTGTGTGTGTGTGTGTGTGTGTGTGTGTGTGTGTGTGTGTGTGTGTGTGTGTGTGTGTGTGTGTGTGTGTGTGTGTGTGTGTGTGTGTGTGTGTGTGTGTGTGTGTGTGTGTGTGTGTGTGTGTGTGTGTGTGTGTGTGTGTGTGTGTGTGTGTGTGTGTGTGTGTGTGTGTGTGTGTGTGTGTGTGTGTGTGTGTGTGTGTGTGTGTGTGTGTGTGTGTGTGTGTGTGTGTGTGTGTGTGTGTGTGTGTGTGTGTGTGTGTGTGTGTGTGTGTGTGTGTGTGTGTGTGTGTGTGTGTGTGTGTGTGTGTGTGTGTGTGTGGCCTGTAGCGTTAGGTTGGCCAGGGTGATGTATCTGTTTTGTATTTACACTATATATGCACGGTCAGTTAAATCAAGCTGATACGATTTTCCCATGACAAGTTTCGTTTTATCACGAGATTTCTTTCTGATCTCGAAAGGCGATTCTAAAGCGACACTTCTACGCTTAATGTATAATATACCTTGCGCGTAGAAGTGTCGCGTTTGAATCGCCTTTCGAGCTCACAGTGCAATCTCGTGATAAAACGAAACATGTCATGAATGTATGGATCAAGAGAGACAGAGAACAGGTCCACAGGAAGAGCGAGCCGGCACCTGCTCCCCCCGCCAAAATGAGATGAATACTCTACACCCCTACGTTCAGCCGGGTTCAGGAACTTCATTCTTGTAAATTTTCGATGAAATGTTTACCTTCTCGATCTCGTTTCCTTGCTACGAGGCATTCCTATCGCATGGACTCTTCGAGCAGGTGTGGCAGCGGCGGCTACACATGATGTCTCGGCAGTGCAAACGCGGCATTTGTACAACCTGTCTTCATTCATGTGCCGACCGCGGCGAAGCCAGGGTGTTCTTCACGCACGCCCCTCAATTTTTAGTGTATTTTTACGTTTCGTAACCTTGCTGATCCACATTGCGTTTTTTAGCCCCTAGAAGGCCCTTGGCAACTTGTTAAAAGCAAACCCGCCACCGAGATAACCTCTGTCACTCAAAGGAGGGTATGTAGAATTAGAATGGAAGTGGCGCTCGCCCTGTGATGCCGACTGTCGCCATCTTGGCAGCGGCAGAAAGCGAGCATGCCGCCGGCTCTCTCGGTTGCTTTCGGGCGTTGTGGCCTGCGTGTGTTCTGCTCGTTGTGCCTGTCTGGCCGAGCTGTAGATGCAGATGCAGACCTTTTAGAGGTCCAGCTGCTCGCACTGAGATCACAGGAGATCTTCGTCGTCTTCGTTTTTCAGAAAGGCGCTACGACAATGTTTGTTTGTTTTTGTGGGGTTTAACGTCCCAAAACCAGCTCTGATTATGAGAGACGCCGTAGTGGAGAGCTCCGGAAATTTCGACCACCTAGGGTTCTTTAACGTGCATTGACATCGCACAGCACACGGGCCTCAACATTTCGCCTCCATCGAAATGCAGCCGCCGCAGCCGGGATTCGATCCCGCGACCCTCGGATCAGCAGCCGAGTACCATAGCCACTAGACCACCGTGGCGGGGCAACGACAATGTTGAAAACTTCGTTTTGTTTATTGTTTATGCCAGGTACAGACTCTCGTTAGTTTTTGTTTTTCTCGTTATTTTTTTCTCGTCTTCCTTTTTTTGTGCGACATACGCAGCACATATATTGTTTGAAAGAGTGTAGACCCGATAACCTTCTTTCACGAATACGTTATCATTCGTATAGGGCCGGATATTGGGACCCATGACAATGGTCGGCATGCGCGTTATGCAATATTATGCAATTTGCATGGGAAACTTCACAGTTTTCAACATCCCGTCAAAAAAGCGGTAAACTCGGGAATGGCGACGTAGACGAGTGTGGACTACGGAAGCGGTGACGACAGAAACACGATGTGTTCTGCAATTCCCCGCTCAGTACCAAGCCATCTTGAAACACGTCGTCATTCTAACCATAAACATTCCTTGGTAATAAACATTCTTTGTCTGTAATGTGATTCTTTCTTGATAGTTGACACGATAAGTCTGGAAAGGGGAACTTCACCTAGTTTGTAGTTTAAAAATTGAAATATCTCACCTTTAATCAGCCTCTCCTCCGAGAAAATTCGTCATAACGTTCCTTGCAAGCAGGCAAAGTTTAATCTATAGTCGGTTTATGGTAAACTTTTGGTATCCGCGCTCCATTAATATCATCAATTGATATAGAGCGTGTGCCTCAGCAATTATTCTTACGACTTTGGAGTTCCTCGTTTCCTGGGTGAATTGGTCCGGTGTGGCTGTTAAAAAATAATTGTCCTCTACGTCAGTGTTATTTGGCTTGACGTTTGCCGGATATTCCTCGCGATTAGAAAGTTCCTCTTTCTGGCGCCGAGAAGCTGGGCATTTTTGCTGTTCGTGTTGGTCGCCGTTGAGTGCCGCCATCAAGAAATGGGGACGCTTTCGCAGCCGAATCATGGTGTTCTACGAGGCGTCTATAAGGCACGTGCTTCGAGAAGTCAGAATAGTATTTTATCAAGGTATCGAATATTTTCTTGAAAATTACCTAAATAATTTGTTACATTACTGAATTTGTGCCCCACAAAATTGTCTAGTTGCCTTACACACTACAGTAAAATACAATCTAATTACACTAGTTCCAATACTGTGAAGCCTGGCTTCCATCATGGAAAACCAAAGCCATTATAACATCCCAAAATGCATGGCTGTATATCAGTTCCCATTTTTTCCAGTATCATAAATTATGACATGACAGCTGACTCTTGTTTATTACGTCGTAATACATTATTACGCGATACGTGGAAAACATAATTAAAATTTTATGCTTCATTCGCATAGGCTAAGCGCTGTCAATGAATTAGCGGTAAGAATATCAGCTAAGTACTAACACATAGTATATATTGCAAGAACAACCGCTAATTGAGCACTCTTTCAAATAATAAGACTGCCACGACGCTGTAAACAGCTTTTATTAAACATATCAAATGTTGTTCTTAACGGAGATTGTTGAAGCCATTGATGAAGTGTCGGTCATCTTCGACTATAGTCACGTACAAATTCCTCTAAATGCTACCTATATTTGAGCTGCTTGAATCACGCATCATTCATCAAAATCACGCCCTGCTCCGAATTTCGCAGCGTCGCGTGTAGGTTCCCTAATAAACGGCTACAGACGCCTCGTTGGACCTCGCACTGCCGCCCGCCGACGCAAGGTGGACAAACTCCAGAGGCCGCTTCGTGGAATCCCTGCATTGTATTTGCTTTAGTTGATCGTGCTGCAAGATTTCACGGTGCTGTTCTTAAACAACTTGAACGCCGATAGTCACCTCTGTAGCGGTTCCTCATGAGAGCCGTCCACATCGCACTGGCTCCTGAAGCTGCATTAACACCGCAGGAACATGACGTCGGTTAAGCCCACCTGTCATTCTTGTACTTCATTCACGTTGCCGCTGGTTGTGCCACAGTGCTTCACATTGCTCTGGATCTCCAGAATAGAGGTGGCCTGTATGCGGGGAAAAATTTAATGGCTCAACGAGCAAGCCTGAAATAAGTTGTAAAGAAGCTTGGGTGAAGAGGTACACCGAGTGCTGTTCCAATAAATACGCCCTGCACCTTAAATACAACGTGTATTGCGATGCAGTCTTAATTTATCAAGGCCCTTGTTCAATAAAATTCATAGGAATGTTCACCTTATTTTCTTTGCCTCCTTGCGAGGGGCGTTCATATGGTATTGACTCCCCGAGCAGAAGCAGCAGCAGCAGCAGCATCGACGGCAACACAAGGACGTTGGTAGTGTACTCCCCGCATTCGGACCCCTTGTCCACATTGACGGACCATGAGGCGGAAAGCGAAGTTTTTACCTGGACGTTACAAAGATTTCTGGCCATGTTGCTTCAAGTTATACTGAGGCTTCTTATGTTAAAGCGGGGGCACAGTTTGCTAACCAGTGGTCATATTATTCGAGTAGGGCAGAGCATATTTCACCATTGTTGACCGGTTTATTACACCGGTTTTTCGCAAAAGTCCTGGGTCTCACCTATGGTGAGCTCGCGCGGGTGGAAACAATGCCTAGCACAGATTTGGTGCAGCGATAATCGAAATACTGAACAATAAAATAGGAAACGTACAATTGCGTTCAGCGAAGTTGTACCGTGTATCTTTACGAGCAATGCTGCTTTGTCCCTGCCACTACTAAATAACTCATGAAACATTTTTTACCTTCTCAGCATTGGTTTCTTGTGAGAGCCAGTCCACGTCGTATTGGCTCCTCGGGCGCTTCTGACATGTGCGAGATGATGGTTTTAGCACAGAACATCTTCCGTAAGTTCTCCACATCCACCTTGGACTGCCAGCTGTCGCGGAAACCGCGGCTACGGCGAATACTTGAAAGCTTGGAGGTCAACTTGCAGATAAAAAGAAAAGCGAAAGGCGCATTTTATGTAGATGCTTGAACCAACGTCTTGCACAGCTTTTGCGAAACGGTTCATTAAATTTTGTGAAAGTAAGTAACGAACCGTACTGCTGAAGAATTTTTTGTGTTTCTGCGTCAATTCTCCTGATATATTGGTATTACACTGCATGATTGAAAACGGCTGATGTATTTGAGTTTGGTGTTCACGAGCTATTCCAAAGGGCGACTGTCGAATTATTTTGTATTTCTCCTACCAGAAGCGCGGTATGTGATTGTAACTGACGCTGTAGCTTGGAACTGCGCATGAGTTTTGATCATCATTTGGTATTGTTTAACTTGGTCCCAACGCCAAGTACGTATTGAAACCATCTTGCAGGCTAGTTGGTTCATACCGATCGGTTATTGTACTGCGCGAATGGATAGGAAGCAAGGAAGACGGGAAAGAGCGCAGACTTCGAACTGTTATTTCGTGAAACCGAGAAGCCTATATATATGTGCCCACACATCGCCTTCGCCACACAAGTGCGCAACACCTCATTAACAGCGCAAATCTCAAGTACCGACATTAGCAAACAAAACAATAGGGTAAACTCGTGTATACCAAAAGGAACCGTCATACTGTCATCTTGAAACAGGCCTCTTCTACTAGTACAAAAAATTAAAAGAGGTTGACAAGATGCTACCAAAGTCGATCGAATTCCATCTATCAGAGCAAAAAAGTGGCGCCAGCAAAGGAATCAAAACATCACATTGTGGGAACTAGAGAAATGATCGTCTAAACAGAGGTATACAACGGCAACAAATGTAACGAATGGCTCGGGGCCTATAAAAGCACAACAAAAATATAAAACAAAAAATACAACACCCAAAGAGCTGAAGTCAACCATGAATATAGCAACAATGGTAATGAATCATGAAAAGGGGCGTAAAACCACAAGTAATGCAAAAAATGAACGAACACAGGAACTTTTACTGCGCAACATAGATCGGCTACTGTAAAACAAGGATGAACAACGAAGAACAGCCATCAAACATATGTCAAAAAAACTAACGAGTGAAACGTATCCTTCAAGGAATTCAACTTCCATTGATGAAAGTGTAATGAAAGGTATGCAAGGCACTTGTCCTTATACTGTCTTATGAAAATCGTCAATCAATCGATGCATTACTCTAGTCTATGGGATAATAGGGACAGGTACATAGGGGAATAGCACTCCGCACGTCCTAATCAATACGACACCGCTCCTGCCACCGTGCCACAAGCCTCAATAGTGAGAAGTCCTGTAACCCAAAAATCGAAGGTAACAAAATCAAGGTTTTGAATGCCAAGCTTTGATGCTTTCAGAAGTGTGAGTTATATGCACCGTTGAGCGAAAATTGTACACCTGTTTTATGCAGTCATCTCTTTAAGATTAGAACAGCGATTGCAAAACGAAAAGAACTCTGGGCGATAGCACTATAACGTGCAGGTCCACAGTCATTGCTGTACCAGATCTATCTTCGACTAGAAACGTTATTTCTTCCAGTAAGAAAGCAGCACTTCGATAGGGCGTCGCTGTGGCCTCTCAGGCTCACCTGTGCGAACCGATGTTTGCGTCTCGGCGAGGCGCCGCGCTGTTTTTCCTCTACCCTCGCCATGCCCTGCTCCTCCTTTGCCGAAGCATTCCTGCGATGAACTGCGTCTTCGAAGCTGGTTTGGGAACCAGAGTTGTCCTGGCGTAGCTCGCTTCGACGTAGATGTACTGCTTGCCAAGCGAATAGAAGTCTGTAAAGGCCACGTCATATGTCCTTCTAACTGCAATAGCTGCTCATGCTTAGATGATGATGATGATGATTCATAATAAGCCGATACCCACATCGGACGATTAACAGTGAGCTGATATGCTTAACTTTATTTGATATCGCGGAATACCAGAACATGGTGAATAAAAAAGAATAATAAAATAATAATAAATGAAAGGTAAAGAAAACGGAGACAACTAAAAGAAAAGCTATATAGCCTGTTTGTGCACTTCTACTATCAAAACAGGTAAAATATTTTTTTTCAGGCATAAGCGCTATCGTAGCCTTAACAACTTTGCCATGCGTATAATCACGAGCGTGTCCGTTTTGATGCTTCTACAAAACCGCACACTGCATCAGAGATGTTCCTGTGGCCGAAACGCAGTGCCGAGGCACCAAAAGTAAGAATAATTTCCGATGAGAAGGTCGGACAAAATTTAGAAAGCGTAATTCACATATGTCTATTCCTTATTGATGTATAGTGGCGGCATTCTCAAAAATAAAGATCTATTGTTTCAATTTCAACAAGCATGGGCATACAGAGGCGATATCACTGGACAAGGCATGTACGAGTAGAGATTTAATCGAGGGACTCGGCAGCGAGATCTCGTAGTCATCAGTTCGTCTTGTCGTGACAGGCACCACTGGCTTTTCCACGGGAATTTCAAGTCCCGAAATTCTGTCCATTGTTGTTATCTCAATCGCATCCCTGTAGATCTCATGTGTGCGCTATCTTAACGCATTAGGAAATTCCAATGCTAGGAGAACCGATACTATTGGTCTGTTAAGATATGCTGTCGATGCCGAATCAGCTATCTCATTTAGATTTAATTCGCTGCTACCAGGAACCCATAATAATTTTGCCAAATTTATTTGCGTAGGGACCAGAGTGAGGAACGTCTCTTGTATTATTTTGTTTTTACCTAGAAGTTTAGCCCAACCCACTATGGGGGTTCGACCATGAATCACGCGGCAGGAGAAGGATAGAAGGAAATCGAAAGAAGAAAAAACACCAGGCCTGCGCGGAATCGCAGGACAGGGACAGCGTAAGCTGGAGGAACAACCTTCTTAGAGGCCGCTGTAAACGCTTGGCGATCTGGCCAAGTGATCGGGCGATCAGGTATATCGAAGTGCCGTGTCAGATTTGTTTAGCAATATTGAAATTTCTAATTGAAAACAAAAGAATTTCACCTTAATTGGGTATGTGCATTGGGTATGTACAACTTACAGAGGAGCAGAAGCAGAAGTAGAAGAGGTCAGGTTGCTGTCGGGCTGTACACGTCGCCTATCGGATGACGCATGGAACGATACGATAAAGGTGCTTCGTGAGGCTGCGCTTCCTAATTATTACGGTAAAGATGAAGAAGATCGTGTCATAATGATGATGTTTATGATGCCTCTGTAATGGCTGCACAACCACAAAGCATGCACCCCTGTGTTCTTTCAAACGATTCCTCGCACTCGTTATGCAATCCACTTTCCTCGATGCTTAGTGGCATATTACTATTTTGCCATGTAACATTGCAATTGTTAATGACATTCCTCGGCAGGCTTTATACCTGTTAGGACTTTTAGCGATGATTATTCAAGCACAGGAGTAGATGAATGAGAAGGGGAAGCTAGCCTGAGATTTTCTAAAGGATTGAAGAGAGAGTGGACATATTTATTTCTTTTCGAGGTAGCTGTCACAAAAGAGTCACATTGAGGTACATCGTACTTGGATATCACGTGTTCTTGATAGTCTTCGTTTGGTAGGGAGGCGCTACTGACGTCTGCATGACAGAAAAAATTGGCAGATCCCACGTGCAGTGGGAGTCAAGGAAGTGCGACGCACGTATAAGGAACGTAAAATGGATTTGCATTGTTGTCTCGCTATACCGAGTTTGGTACATATGAAGTTAACGAAACGGCCGCAAGAGCACCAAGACTATAGCATGCAAACCATGCCGCCAATACACGCATGTCATTGTTTTTTTTGTTTTTGTTTTTTTTGCGAAGTGAAGCTTGTACTGCATGGAAAAGATTACGTGTGTGACATTCAAATTCACATCAAAGAACGAGTAAACATTTCAGGAAGTATAACTTTGTAAAATAAACTCATATCCGCCTGAGTCTTGGCTAATACCCCCAAAGTAGGCAGATGCCAAATCTGAAGGAGAATCATCATCATCATCATGGTAAGCATCAGCGTCGTTCGGATTTCTTCGCTTTGTGTGTTCATACTTGAAAACAATCGTCATCGTGAAAGATGTGCGCGTTCAATTCCTCCTTTTCTTGCGCTTCGAATACTCAACCACAAGGTGCCTAATTTTAACGCGTGTACCCTCTTAGGAGTATACTCTTCGCATTGTGAACTCCTTGGATATTCTGCGAAAGAAATAAGAAAGGCAAGAACCAAAGCTGTATAGGAAAAAAAAGGTAAATAAAGAAGGAAAGAAAGAAAGGAGTAGAAAAGAAAATCTAGAGGAAAATAACAAGGGGAAGGAAGACAGCCAGAACGAAGCGGAAGAAGAAAAAAGACAGACAGACAGACAGACAGACAGACAGACAGACAGACAGACAGACAGACAGACAGATAGATAGATAGATAGATAGATAGATAGATAGATAGATAGATAGATAGATAAAAAGAAAACACAAAAACCTTCAACGCCCTCATTATCAGCTCATTTCAGGTCCATTGAAGGACGAAGGCCTATCCCAACGATTTTCAATATACACTGTGTTGGCAGGGTTTATTTTCCTTTATGCCATTTTAATGGCATAAAGGAATGCCATTTTATGCCCTTATACCATTTTAATTAATCGGTCCACCTGAAGTCTTGATTTCCTTTGCAACGTCTTGCCGGTATTCCTATTCATTCTGTCGTTATCACTCGCCATCTGTTGTCCACCCTCCGCATCACATACGCTACCCAAGTCCAATGCTTTTTCTCGACTCAAGGATATCAAGCACCGCCACGGTGGTATCGTGCCAATGACACTCGGCTGCTGATCCGAGGTGTCGCGGGATCAAATTCCGGCCGCTGCGGCTGCATTTCGATGGAGGCGACACGTTGAGGCCCGTGTGCTGTGCGATGTCATTGCACGTTAACGAATCCCAGGTGGTCAAAATTCCGGAGCCCTTCATTACGGCGTCTGTCATAATCATAGCTGGTTTTAGGACGTAAAACCCCAGAAATCAATCAATCAAGGATATCAGTTACTTCTGTTTGTTCCCTTATCCATTGCGCTGGTCATTTGTCTCTTAGCGTTACACTTAGTTGTCTTTACGTTGCACACTGTGTGGTCCTAAATTTTATCTCGCGTTTTTTTCTTATACTACAGGTTTCTGCATCGTATTTTAGTACCGGACGAATGTTGCGTCAAGCTTCCCCTTCTCTCATTTTGACATTAGTGGATGAAAGCCTTAATATTTAATTGCGTTACGTCATCTGGTAGGAAAATAGGTGGAACCTCGAAGAAGTGGAATAAATAATCAGGCACGCACTTTGAACACACCAGCATACGATGGGCTATGGCAGTCACAACACGAAGGAGGCCCGTCATTTTAGTAGTTCCGCTATTACGACGTAGGCTGTCATGAGTCGTAATTACGTATGCGAAGTTGTTGGGCTTTAGTGCTTCGCTCGCGTGACTTGGTGCAATATAAGAAGAAAGTGCCTGTCGTCCGAAATTCTGAACCAATACGAGACAACAAATCAACCGCACCCAAAGAAGCGAAAGCTTTTGCGATATTATTCAATAATCGACATTTGTCCCTAAGACTGAGGGGGCAGCATGGCGATGCATTACATGTCATCATCATCATCATCATCATCATCATCATCATCATCATTATTATTATTATTATTATTATTATTATTATTATTATTATTATTATTATTATTATTATTATTATTATTATTATTATTATTATTATTATTATTGGCGGTCTCAAAGCTTTCTTCGCCTCGCCCGCTATACAGCGTTACCTGCGTGGTCGTTCCACCTCGTTGTAGTGATGCAGGCACGCAAAAAAAAAAAAGATATGAAGTGCCGTTCCACTCAACGTGAAAGTTGCAGGAAGCACGCTGGCGCTCCCCTTCTGTTTACGCTTTATTTGCCTGCGGTTGTCTTAGCGCCTTTCGAGAGCGATGAGGATAACATGCTAGCACTATGACTAGCCCAGGGCACTTTCAAATAAACATTACAATATATATATATATATGTGTATTTTCTTATAAGTTTCGGTATACCTTGAATAAATAGACCATCATGGGCTTTCACTAGCCGCAGTATTGCTGCCACCGAAGTGTATGAATGCTAGCAGATCGCCCTTTTCTACAAACATTTACAGCATCATTTACATTACCATTTACATTATCATACTTTCTGACATAAAACAGCTCAAAAACAATTATTTATCTAAAATAAAGAACATTGTTTTCGAGACATACATTTAATGTTTGCGCTTAATTACATGGAATGTACAATTACAAATTATGTATTACATTTTTATGAAGATTGCAATGAATCCCGCTTTGAATGACTGTGTACGGGGCCCTTGGTCAATGTACTCCGACCCCGTGAAGGACACCCCACAGCTTCCTCCAAATGCATAAACGAGGGCGTCACTTCACTGAGGTCCTGCATAGCGTTTAAATGTGTTTAAATTAGTTGGGCGGGCTGCTCTGTTCCTCGCTGCTAATTTTCAGTAACATTCACAACGATGCTCACCTCTTTAGTAGTGGCGAAAAGTTGAGGCCCGTGTGCTGTGCGATGTCATTGCACGTTAACGAATCCCAGGTGGTCGAAATTTCCGGAGACCTCCACTACTGCGTCTCTCATAATCATAGCTGGTTTTAGGCCGTAAAACCCCAGAAATCAATCAATCAAGGATATCAGTTACTTCTGTTTGTTCCCTTATCCATTGCGCTGGTCATTTGTCTCTTAGCGTTACACTTAGTTGTCTTTACGTTGCACACTGTGTGGTCCTAAATTTTATCTCGCGTTTTTTTCTTATACTACAGGTTTCTGCATCGTATTTTAGTACCGGACGAATGTTGCGTCAAGCTTCCCCTTCTCTCATTTTGCCATTAGTGGATGAAAGCCTTAATATTTAATTGCGTTACGTCATCTGGTAGGAAAATAGGTGGCACCTCGAAGAAGTGGAATAAATAATCAGGCACGCACTTTGAACACACCAGCATACGATGGGCTATGGCAGTCACAACACGAAGGAGGCCCGTCATTTTAGTAGTTCCGCTATTACGACGTAGGCTGTCATGAGTCGTAATTACGTATGCGAAGTTGTTGGGCTTTAGTGCTTCGCTCGCGTGACTTGGTGCAATATAAGAAGAAAGTGCCTGTCGTCCGAAATTCTGAACCAATACGAGACAACAAATCAACCACACCCGAAGAAGCGAAAGCTTTTGCGATATTATTCAATAATCGACATTTGTCCCTAAGACTGAGGGGGCAGCATGGCGATGCATTACATTTCATTATTATTATTATTATTATTATTATTATTATTATTATTATTATATTATTATTATTATTATTATTATTATTATTATTATTGGCGGTCTCCTTAAAGCTTTCTTCGCCTCGCCCGCTATACAGCGTTACCTGCGTGGTCGTTCCACCTCGTTGTAGTGATGCAGGCACGCAAAAAAAAAAAAGATATGAAGTGCCGTTCCACTCAACGTGAAAGTTGCAGGAAGCACGCTGGCGCTCCCCTTCTGTTTACGCTTTATTTGCCTGCGGTTGTCTTAGCGGCCTTTCGAGAACGATAAGGATAACATGCTAGCACTATGACTAGCCAGGGCACTTTCAAATAACATTACAATATATATATTATATATATATATATATATATATATATATATATATATATATTTTTTCTTATAAGTTTCGGTATACCTTGAATAAATAGACCATCATGGGCTTTCACTAGCCGCAGTATTGCTGCCACCGAAGTGTATGAATGCTAGCAGATCGCCCTTTTCTACAAACATTTACAGCATCATTTACATTACCATTTACATTATCATACTTTCTGACATAAAACAGCTCAAAAACAATTATTTATCTAAAATAAAGAACATTGTTTTCGAGACATACATTTAATGTTTGCGCTTGATTACATGGAATGTACAATTACAAATTATGTAATACATTTCTATAAAGATTGCAATGAATCCCGCTTTGAATGATTGTGTACGGGGCCCTTGGTCAATGTACTCCGACCCCGTGAAGGACACCCCACAGCTTCCACCAAATGCATAAACGAGGGCGTCACCAGCTGCTTCACTGAGGTCCTGCATAGCGTTTAAATGTGTTTAAATTAGTTGGGCGGGCTGCTCTGTTCCTCGCTGCTAATTTTCAGTAACATTCACAACGATGCTCACCTCTTTAGTAGTGGCCGGTTTCGCATAACAGGCGTCGAGCTTGCTCTGCCTCCTTAGGCAGCAGCATCAGCAGCTCCGGACAAATGGGGTCCCAGAAGCTGTCTACGAGACACGGCAATGTCCGGTGTTGCTCTCGCTCTTCCAAAGCCACTTGGCTGCTTTGAATAAAAGGAAAACCGAGAATGACAAAGGCAAGCTGTTCGCCATGCAACGCACGAGCTTGTGGCATTGAAATTGAATGAAGATAGTTTTTCCTGTTATAAAGGTGCATTGCCCCCATTACCCAACAACAGCCGGCATTAGCCACCATGCAACAGAAGGCGGAATTGAGCATTTATTACTGGAAGCCGTTATAACCTGGGTCGAAGAGGATAATACATCGGTTAGGTTCAGCTTCGGGTTCAAGGGCAACTCTGTCGCTCCCATTCATTTCCGGTGCGGATGGAAAAAAGAATTATAACCTTTCACAGACCAGTTCGACAAAGCTTGCTTTTTTATTTTTCACACATTTCGTACTTCCGTCCGTGTTATTCACTAAAATGTGCTAGCCTGAATAATATAAAGAAGAAGAAAAATAAACATCTCACGGTAGAGTTGTTGGTAACTGCATGTATTTTTTCGTCCACCTCAAACAATTCCTTTCATCATCATCATCAGCCTATCTTATGTCCACTGCAGGATGAAGGCCTCCCCCAACACTCACCATCCTTGCTTGTCCTGCGCGAGCTGATTCCATTCGATGCCTGTGAATTTCTTAATTTCGTCCCCCCATCTTACTCTCCGCCGCCCACGGCTCCGCTTACCCTCCCTTGGTATCCGTTCCGTCGTTCTAAATGTCCATCGATTATCTAGTCTTCCCATCACGTGCCCTGCACATCTCCATTTCTTCTTCTTAGTATCGTTGATGATTTCAGCGATCCCCCGTCCGTTCTCTGACCCACTCGGCTGTCTTCCTATCTCTTAGAGTAACACCTATCATTTTTCGTTCCATCGCCTGCTGTGTGGTTCTAAAATTCCTCTCTAGTTTCTTAAATTCCTCTCTAGCTTCTTTGTAACTCTCCAAGATTCCGCCCCTTAAGTCAGTACTGGCAAGATGCAGTAGTTATATAGTTTCCGCTTGAGTGATGGTGGTAGGTTTCCGTTCATGAGTTGGGAATGTCTCCATACGCGTGCCATCCCATGTTTATTCTACGGTGGATTTCTTTTATATGGGCGGGTGTTCCTGTCAGTGCTGTTCTAGATATAGGTATTCTGTGACTTTGATGTCTGGTTTTCGATCCTGAAGACACATCTTTCCGCCGTGCCACTTAGCATTATCTTCGTTTTCTGCATGTGCTTCCTTAATCCTACCTTAGCGCTTTCTCGGTTTAAGTCTTCAATCATCTTTTGCAGTTTGTCGCCATCATTGCTAAAGAGTACTATGTCGTCTGCAAATCGTAAGTCACTCAAATATTCACCGTTAATCCTTAGCTCTTTCTCGTCCCAGTCTAGGCTTTTGAAGATTTCTTGCGAACATGCAGTAAATAGCACTGGAGAAATTTTATCTCCTTTTCTGACACCTTTCTGTATTGTGATTTTCCTGCTTTTCCTAAGGAGGAATAGGGTGACTGTGGAATCTTTGCAGATGTTGGCTATTGTGTTTACGTAGCTATCACATATTCCTTGATGGTATAATGCTGCCAGAAATGCTGGTATCTCTACCGAGTCGAAAGCTGTATAGAAGGGTTTGTTGTTTTCAGCGGATTTCTCGATTGATTGATCGCACGTAGGTGGTCTATGGTGGAGTGTTCTTTTCTTAACCCTGCTTGCTCTCTTGGTTGATTAAATTCGTGTGGCCCTTATTCTGTTTGAGATAACCTTTCAATATTTTGTAAAATGCTGAGAGTAGACTGATCGGCCTGTAGTTTCTGAAGTCTAACATCTCCAGTCTTATGTAATAGGAGCGTGTTTGCATTTGTCCAACTGACTGACACACTTGGAGTTTTGAAGCACAGTGTGTATAGTGTCGCAAGCTTTCTAGTTAGGTATCCTCCATCTTTGATCAAGTCGGCAGTTATGCCATCTTCTCCAGCCGCTTTTCCGCGGGACATGCCCTGAATTGCTTTCCTAACCTCGTCAAGCAGTGACGCATGGAATTTTGGAGTCCTGCTCTACATTTAATACTCTCATGGTTGGGAGACTCGTATTTGAGCTGTATAGTTCGGAACAGAAATCCTCGGCCACCTTGGCTATATCACTGAAGTTAGCAAATGTTCTTTCCCGCGCAGAGCTTCCTTTTAGTTGTTTTGATGCTGACTGCTTTTCTGAGGGCTGCTTCTATTTCTTTCACATTGTGGTTACATATGTCCCTGACTTTACTTTTATTGATGAGGTTAGACAGCTCAGCGAATTCTATCTTCTCTTAAGTTAGTTATCTCATTGGTTGGCTGTTGTCGCCCGTACGCCTCGAGGGTGGCCTGTTTCCACGTGATTAACTTTGTCCTTGCTGGCTTTAGATTGGGGGTCATCTTCGCCCTTACTATTCTGTGGTCACAAATTTCTACATTATTACTACTTCCGTGTCTTGTACTATACCTGGATCACTGCACATTGTGAAAGCTATTTTGTTTTTTCGTTTCTCTGGTGAGCTCTTTCATGTCCACTTCCTTTTCTTGCATGTCTTAAAAGAAAAGTATTCATTACACGGAGGGTGATTTCTTTCTGTGAATTCCCTAGAATCTCTCCTGTGCTATTCCTATCTCCTCCGTAGTTTCCGACTGCCTGTTCTCCTCTTAGTTTCTTGTCGTATTTTCGCATTGAAGTCCCCCATAACAATCGTATATTGGGTGTGTACCTTGTTCATTGCTGTTTCTACAGCCTCGTCATTGTGGCTGGTCGTTGGTGCGTAACCTTGTATTGGTTTTAGTTTGTATCGCCTATTTAATTTGATCACGATACCTGCCACCCTTTCATTGACGCTATAGAATTCTTGAATGTTACTTGTCATGTCTTTGTGTATAAGGAATCCCACGCCATACTTGTGCTTCTCTGGCAGTACTCTGTAGCAGAAAACATGCCTTTCATTAAGCTATAAGTATCCTTCTCCTGGTTTCCTAACCTCGCTCAGGCCAGTGATATCCCAATTAATACCCCTTAATTCTTCTAGTAGTTCAGCTAGTCTGGCTTCACTTGAAAGAGTTCGCGTGTTAAGAGTCGCAACGTTTAATTTCCAGTGACGGCCTGTCTGAGTCCAGAGGCTTTGAGTCTTTTGTTCCCATACCCGTGTGGTCGCATCCGCGACTAGAAGCTCCGTTGATGCCGTCGTAGGTCCAAGGTTTGGTTGGTTCGGGTCACTTGGGGGGTGTTGGTCATGGTGTTGCACTAGGAAGGCCAGTTCCTGTTCGGTGGTCAGGTGAGTTCGCAGATGAGCCATGATGGTGTTGGAGCCCGTATGCATCATTGTCCAAATGCTCCGTCGGGGGAGGTGGTGCAGTGGTGGTTAAAGTCATGCGAGGGTATAATTGTTAAAGGGAAGCAGGGGAAATGAAAAGATACCTCAGGAGCGTAGAGAAAAGACAAAAGACACAGAAAAAGTAAATTGCACTCAAGGATTCGAACTCGGGACTCCTTGGTCTAACTACAAAGCAGGCCAGTCATCTGGGGTTTCCCGGTTGCCGATGTGTTTAAGAACAGATTCCTGCTGCGCCCTCTCGCGAATGGTGACGCGATGAATTCAACGTGTCCACGATGCGCACTTTTGCTGATTTTAAATACCAGGAAGCATGGCTAATCGTCTCGACTGTGTCGTGTCTGTTTCTGCCATATTCTTCCCTCGATCACAGTGTGTATCTTGTCTTTATTTCTCCCTTTTTTTTCTCGCTCTCTCTACCGCGGCAAGGTGGTTGTCTCAGGGAGATAGAAAAAAGGAGGGTGGGGGAGGAGGGTGTAAACCAAGAAGTGGGAAAAGGATGCGTAGCAACCTAGCTCAAGCTCACGGAAGCACCGCGATAATTCTGTGTCCGTTGATCGGCGTTAAAGCCTGCGTTGCAATATGTTGAAAGCGGTTGCTGAATTCTTGGGAGTGCTACGGCCTTGTAGTTAGAGAGAAGCAAAACTTCTCCTTTCATTTATGCGCGATTACTACACTACAGCTAAAAACTACATATAATTTGCCCTATGCCTTCCTTGGCCTCACTGCAAATGGGATTCATTACATTGTATCAAACAAACAAGCCCTTGATCAATTTCCCTCTCGTTATACATGTACACATGTACCCCCGCACACCTTTTCACACGAGAGGGTTGTCCCCTATCAAGAGTTTCCTTGAGCGTGGAAACATGTTACTTCTTTTACACTCTGAAACCAAGTTACAGTGACCATTGTGATGTCATTTATATTTTGTCCCTTCAAGAAATGGAACCTTGATGGGCACACCAATCAGTGGTAGCTGCTGAAAAATCATGGCATGTAGTGGCCTGTACAGTGAACGTAATCATTGCCCTGATATTCTCACATGCCTCAGGCATTGTTTCAGCATTCAGAGACCAGTAGTGTGCTTCTGCAGTGAGAAGGTCTAAATAATGGTAGAATTTTACATTTATTGAGCTTTACATTTACTGCACAGCAGCACTGGTGCTTTTGTGATTAAATACACAATGTTTTTCAAGCAATTATGGTTGCCCAGATACATTTACACCTTCTTTTTCCTGCAGAAGTGCCATAATTACAAGGAGCTTTCCCACTTGGCAGAGAGATCAACATTATTCAAGAGAGAAAAAATCCAGAAAAGGATTGAAGAAAAGACCCATCTCATCTGCAGCAGGAGAGAGCACTGCTGCAGTGATCACAAAGTATCGGACAGAAATAAAGTTCCCGCATTTTCACAATGATCCATTGGCCTGCTGGCTTTTCTGAAAACTGTGAAATAAAGTATTTATGGCAGACAGTGATTCAAGGGTTAATTTAGAATTTGATTAAGCGGAAGAATTTTCGGGGGGGTGGGGGGGGGTGAGGATTCAAATGGAGGTGGGGCGTATAAATCCCTGCATTCGTGACAACCACTAGATCACATGCACACATTATGGGACAACTTAAAATAGTGCTGCGAGGACTAAAGGGCTGTCATATGTCACATGGACGGTAATGTGTAGCTTTCCAAGGAAATTAAATTTAAGCAGGGTGAACAAATGTTTATACAGCTAATGTGGAGCAGTTGTAGGTATAGCGCTTAGCAAATGAAATACGGTACTCGGACCACGTGGTGGCCAGTGCACTTTGTGCTACTGGGGCGCACTGGATGATCACAGAAAGACCTAGCTGAATCAACACTTCAAACAGTGTCCCACTTTCACCGAGCACTGCAACAAATTAGTTCAGTGTCCCCTGCGCAAAGCTATGACGTGGAAAGCATTGGCAGCCATGTGCTCCGAGTATCGAGTTTCATTCACTGAGCACGATACAGTGCTCCCCTTCAGTTGATAGTTGGCGTTCATGTTGTCCGCTTCTGTTCTCTTGTGTCAACGTATTTGTACCTTACTTTAGCATTGGGATAAAAACTTTTCTTGCTTTTATTACAGATATAGAAAAAAAATGAATGCTGACTAGAGTGAGTTATTTCTGGTTCGGCATAAGAAGCTGTTGTACAACAACGACAGGAGTAAACCATAATGCTTCCTGACAATTGGCAAACAATGACATCAAAACCACTCCCCTAGAAAAGACATGAAATGCACCGATTTGAAAAACATCCATTTTGACTAGACCCAAAAATGTGCTTCGAGTTGATAGCAGAGAAATTGCTATTTCAAAAGGACAGAAAGTTGAGCGAGTTGGTAACAGTCCATAGTCAAAAGAAGAGGCGTGCAAGACACGGACACAAGGTGAGCAGTGAACAACACGAACGCTGAAACGAACGTCGTGTTGTTCACTGCTCACCTTGTGTCCGTGTCTTGCACGCCTCTTCTTTTGACTATGCTATTTCAAGTTGGTTAAAAATGCGAACCACTTTGATTGCAGAAAAAAAAGTTATACTTTAATCTAATGAAACACTTAAGTTCATAAAATGCTGTGCTTTCAGATGCAGTATAAGGCAACATATTTATCCATGACATCAATAAACTGGCTGCCACGAAGCAAGATTGAGGCATCAACTTGAAACTGCTGGCACCAGCAGTGGACTACTGTATATGTGATTCTTTTTGTAAATCCATCTTGCAAATTGCACTGTGACAGAGAGTGGAAGCCAGCACTGCTGGTGGACAGTCTCATTAGTACAAAATTTAGTCTTTCTCATTCTTATCTTGCAAGTGATGGTGAGTGAAAAAGCATATCGTCTCGTCAACAAGGTTAATACCTTGCGAGTGATCTCGATAGGCCACAAGCAAAGCGCCGCTGCTTGTTTTCAGATACAGGTAGAGTAGGAACAAGCTATCTTCGATTTGCATAAGGAAATGGCTAACAAGCAGAAGCGCGCTACAAGAAGTTTTGAATTTGTATAGCTGAACGATTTTTGATAGCTCTTCACAGTTACCCGTGTGAACACCACTTAAAGATCTCACCAGGCCACATGGCAAATTTTTGTTATAAACTGGAGGTTATTAAGTGCCCCGTAAGGAGTGTTACACCACAAGAATATTTGAAATTGGTCTATTATTAGCAGACACACAAATGTTTCAACCGTGCAAAACCGGGATTTCAGGAGGCGAGGGTCACCACCAGTACGACGCCCTCACCACATACCGATTATGTGGGGTGAAGGAAGAAAAAGACAAAAAAATAAGGCGAAAGCACGAAGCTGTTTGTCCTCTCCAAGGATTGCTGCTTCCTGATAGGAAAATTCATGGTTCAGGCTGCCAGCATGGTTTCTAGTGGTGCAGAGGTGTTCTGTGGTCACGTGGCGACACGTGGCAGTGCGGAGCATCATCCTCTCCTCTTGGCGCATGATGCATATGAGAAGAGAGGAAGCGACGCTCAGTTTGAAATCCAAGCACCTTTCACGGTGCATAGCAATGCAGTTATTGGCAGGCATGATCGTGAGCACACAATGTACACAGTGCATTTGTCAGCTCAAAATGGCCAGACCTGGTGAGGGGCCCTTGAAGTCCTGCATGCTATATGGTAAACCGAATTGCAAGGTTCCTGTTCGACTAATACATAATGGCAAGTGCAGTACAAGGTGTTGGTTGATTCTTTGAACCTTTACTAAACACGTCACAAAGTAGAAAATGTGGTGGCCATGACAATGGGTGCCGCAAATCTCTGCTCCCACAAAGGGCATGCCACCTACGTGAATGCAGAGATGGAACTTTTGGAAGCCATATGTAATAGCTGTGGATACAGAGCCGAGAGAAAAATATGAAAGTGCCCAAACACACAGTTGTACACAGCAGCATCTACAGAACTTCAACCTGCATAATGTGCAGGCGTGCACTCAATCTGATCAGCTTGATGACCATTTACTTTTTAGAAAGGCAGGACACAAAACGGCTGTTTCCACATCTACACCATGTTTGGGGTGCACTTGTGGCTTTGGTCCAGGCTAGCTGGTGATCTTGATGGGGCACTAGGGGTGGAAAGTCCTTGGCCGTGGGCACTGCTGGCCTTGGTTTCAGCGATGTTTGTTGTGGAGGTTGGTGTGGCCTAGTTTTACAGGAGTCTGTGCCAGTAAGATGATCCCCACGACAAAGAGTGGACGGTGGCATGCAAAGGGCCCATTGCATGCTATGCTTCTCACCACATTGCCAATAACAATCCAGATTTCGCAGAGGGCACACACCGTACATGTGAGCTGGCTTCTGGAAATTAGTACAGGCATGACGGCTGCCCTTCCACTTGGTGCATCACTGTACCACAGGCATGTATTTTATGGTTGGGGAGCATATAGGACCAGAGGTGAACGTTATCAGGATAGAAGCTGCTTTCACCATGGATTGGGATGCTATGATTTTGGCTTCTGGGTTGCAACACCTTAGGTCGCTTATGAATCCCTCTGGCGCCTCATTCCAGAATGGCCTGGAAATCCTGACTGCGCCGCAGGTAGGGCCGAGATGTACGCAAGTACAGGGTGCTGCTGATGTGCGGTTCGGCCATTATTGTGCAGCTCCGGTGCGGCATGCAGTGCTTGTAGAATACTTGGAGCTGGGTGCTTAACGGGGACAAGCCCTCCTCACGGGCGGAACACAACGCGGGACGCACGATGCAGCACGCATGATGCATTACGCATTTGCTGCATCTCATCGAACGCGTCTCGAACGGTCGCAGAAGTAGCGTCGGGCGATCGACGTACGTACTACGTACTGGCGTTGCTAGCATTTGGATGCACCGGAACAGAGGTCGACTGTCAAATTATTTTGTATTTCTCCTACCAGAAGCGCGGTATGTGATTGTAACTGACGCTGTAGCTTGGAACTGCGCATGAGTTTTGATCATCATTTGGTATTGTTTAACTTGGTCCCAACGCCAAGTACGTATTGAAACCATCTTGCAGGCTAGTTGGTTCATACCGATCGGTTATTGTACTGCGCGAATGGATAGGAAGCAAGGAAGACGGGAAAGAGCGCAGACTTCGAACTGTTTATTTCGTGAAACCGAGAAGCCTATATATAGGCCCACACATCGCCTTCGCCACACAAGTGCGCAACACCTCATTAACAGCGCAAATCTCAAGTACCGACATTAGCAAACAAAACAATAGGGTAAACTCGTGGATACCTAAAGGAACCGTCATGCTGTCATCTTGAAACAGGCCTCTTCTACTAGTACAAAAAATTAAAGAGGTTGACAAGATGCTACCAAAGTCGATCGAATTCCATCTATCAGAGCAAAAAAGTGGCGCCAGCAAAGGAATCAAAAACATCACATTGTGGGAACTAGAGAAATGATCGTCTAAACAGAGGTATACAACGGCAACAAATGTAACGAATGGCTAGGGGCCTATAAAAGCACAGCACAAGTATAAAACAAAAATACAACACCCCAAAGAGCTGAAGTCAACCATGAATATTAGCAACAGTGGTAATGAATCATGAAAAGGGGCGTAAAACCACAAGTAATGCAAAAAATGAACGAACACAGGAACTTTTACTGCGCAACATAGATCGGCTACTGTAAAACAAAGATGAACAACGAAGAACAGCCATCAAACATATGACAACACAAACTAACGAGTGAAACGTATCCTTCAAGGAATTCAACTTCCATTGATGAAAGTGTAATGAACGGTATGCAAGGCACTTGTCCTTATACTGTCTTATGAAAATCGTCAATCAATCGATGCATTACTCTAGTCTATGGGATAATAGGGACAGGTACATAGGGGAAATAGCACTCCGCACGTCCTAATCAATACGACACCGCTCTTGCCACCGTGCCACAAACCTCAATAGTGAGAAGTCCTGTAACCCAAAAAACGAAGGTAACAAAAGCAAGGATTTGAATGCCAAGCTTTGATGCTTTCATAAGTGTGAGTTATATGCACCGTTGAGCGACAATTGTACACCTGTTTTATGCAATCATCACTTTGAGATTAGAGCAGCGATTGCAAAACGAAAAGAACTCTGGGCGATAGCACTATAACGTGCAGGTCCACAGTCATTGCTGTACCAGATCTATCTTCGACTAGAAACGTTTTTCTTCCAGTAAGAAAAGCAGCACTTCAATAGGGCGTTACTGTGGCCTCTCGGGTTCACCTGTGCGAACCGATGTTTGCGTCTCGGCGAGGCGCCGCGCTGTTTTTCCTCTACCCTCGCCATGCCCTGCTCCTCCCTTTGCCGAAGCATTCCTGCGATGAACTGCGTCTTCGAAGCTGGTTTGGGAACCAGTGTTGTCCTGGCCTATCTCGCTTCGACGTAGGTATTCTGCTTGCGAGGCGAATAGACATCTGAAAAGGCCACGTAATATGTCCTTCTAACTGCAATAGCTGCTCATGCTTAGATGATGATGATGATGATTCATAAATAAGCGATACCCACATCGGACGATTAACAGTGAGCTGATATGCTTAACTTTATTTGATATTGCGGAATACCAGAACATGGTGAATAAAAAAGAATAATAAATAATAATAAATGAAAGGTAAAGAAAACGGAGAAAACTAAAAGAAAAGCTATATAGCCTGTTTGTGCGCTTCTACTATCAAAACAGGTAAAATATTTTTTTTTCAGGCATAAGCGCTATCGTAGCCTTAACAACTTTGCCATGTCTATAATCACGAGCGTGTCCGTTTTGAAGCTTCTACAAAACTGCACACTGCATTAGAGATGTTCCTGTAGCCGACACGCAGTGCTGAGGCACCAAAAGTAAGAATAATTTCCGATGAGAAGGTCGGACAAAATTTAGAAAGCGTAATTCACATATGTCTATTCCTTATTCATGTATAGTGGCGGCATTCTCAAAAATAAAGATCTATTGTTTCAATTTCAACAAGCATGGGCACAGAGGCGATATCACTAGACAAGGCCTGTACGAGTAGAGATTTAATCGAGGGACTCGGCAGCGAGATCTCGTAGTCATCACTTCGTCTTGTCGTGACAGGCACCACTGGCTTTTCCACGATAATTTCAAGTGCCGAATTCTGTCCATGTTATTATCTCAATGGCATCCCTGTAGATCTCATGTGTGCGCTATCTTAACGCATTAGGAAATTCCAATGCTAGGAGAACCGATACTATTGGTCTGTTAAGAAATGCTGTCGATGCCGAATCAGCTATCTCATTTAGATTTAATTCGCTGCGACCAGGAACCCATAATAATTTTGCCAAATTTATTTGCGTAGGGACCAGAGTGAGGAACGTCTCTTGTATTATTTTGTTTTTACCTAGAAGTTTAGCCCAACCCACTATGGGGGTTCGACCATGAATCACGCGGCAGGAGAAGGATAGAAGGAAATCGAAAGAAGAAAAAACACCAGGCCTGCGCGGAATCGCAGGACAGGGACAGCGTAAGCTGGAGGAACAACCTTCTTAGAGGCCGCTGTAAACGCTTGGCGATCTGGCCAAGTGATCGGGCGATCAGGTATATCGAAGTGCCGTGTCAGATTTGTTTAGCAATATTGAAATTTCTAAATTGAAAACAAAAGAATTTCACCTTAATTGGTATGTGCATTGGGTATGTACAACTTACAGAGGAGTAGAAGAAGAAGTAGAAGAGGTCAGGTTGCTGTCGGGCTGTACACGTCGCCTGTCGGATGACGCATGGAACGATACGATAAAGCTGCTTCGTGAGGCTGCGCTTCGTAATTATTACGGTAAATTTGAAGAAGATCGTGTCATAATGATGATGTTGATGATGCCTCTGTAATGGCTGCACAACTACAAAGCATGCACCCCTGTGTTCTTTCAAACGATTCCTCGCACTCGTTATGCAATCCACTTTCCTCGATGCTTAGTGGCATATTACTATTTTGCCATGTAACATTGCAATTGTTAATGACATTCCTCGGCCGGCTTTATACCTGTTAGGTCTTTTAGCGATGATTATTCAAGCACAGGAGTAGATGAATGAGAAGGGGAAGCTAGCCTGAGATTTTCTAAAGGAATGAAGAGAGAGTGGTCATATTTCTTTTCGAGGTAGCTGTCACAAAAGAGTCACATTGAGGAACATCGTACTTGGATATCACATGTTCTTCATCGTCTTCGTTTGGTAGGGAGGCGCTACTGACGTCTACATGACAGAAAAGTTCCTGGTGAACTTCTGCAGGGAACAATAGTCTCGTTGCTAGTTTCCGCGCGTCCGCATATAGATGCCACATAATATTTGACGCCATCATGCGGTATAACACATGTCGTTTCTTTTTTTTTCAGGTCCACTGAAGGACGAAGGCCTTCAGTGGACCTGAAATGGGCTGATAATGAGGGCGTTGCGACGATGTGCCTGTCGCGACGATTTGCATTATGCACTGTGTTGGCTCGGTTTATTTTCCTTTATGCCGGCTACCATGTTAATTATGTCGGCCCACCTGAATTCTTGCTTTCCTTTTACGGCGTCTTGCCGGGATTGCTATTCATTCTGTCGTTCTCACTGGCCATCTGCTGTCTACCGTCCGCATACATACCTTGCCCAGGTCAACTGCTTTTTCTCGACTCAAGGATATCAAGCACCGCCACGATGGTATATTGCCCATATAAGGCACTCGGTTGCTGATCCGAGGGTAGCGGGATCCAATCCCGGACGCAGCGGTTGCATTTCGATGGAGGCGAAAAGTTGAGGCCCGTGTACTGTGCGATGTCAGTGCACGTTAACAAATCCCGGGTGGTCGAAATTCCGGAGCCGTACATTACGGCGTCACCCATATTCATAGGTGGTTTGGGACGTAACCCACAAATCAATCAATCAAGGATATCAATTACTTCTGTTTGTTCCCTTATCCATTGCACTGGTTTTCTCCCTCTTAGCGTTGCATTTATTTTTCTTTACATTTCACACTGTGTGGTCCTAAATTTTATGTCGTCTTTTGTCCTTACCCTGCAGGTTTCTGCATCGTATTTTAGTACCGGATGAACGTAGTGCCAAGCTTCCCTTTCGCCCATTTTACCATTAGTGGACGAAAGTCTTAATATTTAACTGCGTTACGGTAGGAAAATAGGTGCCACTAGAAGAACTGGAATAAATAACCATGAAACCCGCACTTTGAACACACCTGAATGCGATGTGCTATGGCAGTCACAACAGGGAGGAGGCCCGTCATTTTAGTTGTACCGTTATTACGACGGAGGCTGTCATGAATCGTAATTACGTGTGCGAAGTTGTTGGAATTCAGTGGTTCGCTTGCGTAACTTGGCGCAATATAAGGAGAAAGTGCTTGTCGTCCGAAATTCTGAACCAATACGAGACAACAAATAATCCACACCCTAGGAAGCGAAAGCTTTTGCCATATTTTCCACTAATCGACATTTAGCCCTATGGCTCAGGGGGCCGCATGGCGATGCATTACGTATATCATTCCGTTATTATTATTATTATTATTATTATTATTATTATTATTATTATTATTATTATTATTATTATTATTGGCGGTCTCCTTAATGCTATCTTCGACTTGCCCGCTATACAGCGCTACCTGCGTGGTCGTTCCACCTCGTTGTTGTATGCACTTGAAAGTTATGAAGTGCCGTTCCACTCAACGTGAAAGCGGCAGGAAGTACGGAGCAGCTATTCGCTGATGCTTCCCTTCTATTTACGCTGTGTTTGCCTGCAGTTGTCTTTGCAACGTTCGAGAACGAGAGGGATAATATGCTAACTCTATCACTAGCCGAGGACACTTTGAAATAAACTTTAAACTAAGTTTATTACAGGTAGCACATAATCTTATTGCTTTATATTCCATCCCTCAGAAGTTTTCCCCTCAGCTTTGATTCCTTCTTTTCTCACTCATTCAGGACAACTAAAACATGTGCCTGCATGTAGACCACCTGATCAGTGCGAAACCACGGCCAGTAGGACTGAAAAAAAAAAACAATCGGGGATGAGCATGAAAACCATTTGAAGTTTTACAGGATATTAGTAGATATTCAAGAATGTTTGAAAAAGAGGCAAAATGAAGTAGGAAAGAAAGAAGGAGTGCAAGGAAGGGTTAAAAAAGACAATGTAGAGGGAAATACCAAGGCGAAGGAAGACAGCCACAACGAAGGGGAGGAAGAAACGCGACAGATAGACAGAAAGAAGAGAGAAGGGGTCTTTCTTTTTCGCCTCTGTGCTGTGCATCAGTTGCTAGTCGGCGTTCGTGGTGTTCACTTCTCTTCTTGTGTCCGTGTCCTGCACGCCTCTTCTTTTGATTATGGAATGTTACCAACTCGCTCAACCTTCCGTCCTTTTGAGCTTCATTTCTAGTACCCTGAGCCCTTTTCCGTGTTCTCCTACTTATCTGCGCAATCCTGCTTCTTTAGCATGCGCAGATAAGCTGTGTGTCTTCTTTCTTTTTCGCCTCTGTGCTGTGCATCAGTTGCTAGTCGGCGTTCGTGGTGTTCACTTCTCTTCTTGTGTCCGTGTCCTGCACGCCTCTTCTTTTGATTAGGGAAAGAAAGCACACGCGAAGTTTCAACCTCATCATTATCAGCCCATTTTAGGTCTCCTGAAGGACGTTGTTGTTGTAATCACCCTTTAGCATTATTATTATTATTATTATTATTATTATTATTATTATTATTATTATTATTATTATTATTATTATTATTATTATTATTATTATTTCCTGCATTTACTGAAAATATTGCACGTATCCTTCGTTACACCTAATCACATGGGGATGTATACATATTAATATCTTTGCCTCTTTAGCGAAATCCGACGTTTAAAGTTCTGATCTCCTGTTTAAATGTCTTTTTGTGTCATTTGTTTTAATTCTTCAGATCCTCGTTTTGTGTTACTTTGCTATGTACAAATGTTTGTTCTGTTACTTTTTTTCACACTCCTGCTCCGGCCCTGAGTAAGGGCTGGCAGTGTCTGTAAATAATAATAATAAATAAGAATTATTATTACTAGCGGCCTGTTTAAGTTGTCTTCTCCTCCACCGGTACACAGTGCTACCTGCGTGGTCGTTCCACCTTATTGCATGCACACGAAAGATATGAAGTGCCGTTCCACTCAACGTGGAAGATGCAGGAGTTACGGAGCAACTATTCGCTGGTGTTTCCCTTATGTTTACGCTGTGTATGCCTGCATTTGTCTTAGCGGCGTTCGAGAACGATAGACATATGCCATCACTATCTCTAGCCGAGGGCAAGCGTAGTGGGTTGACAGCAAGCGCAAATGCGCTTTTCCCTTCTGCGGAACCTGAAACTTCAAGCCATTCCACTTTGCGACCATAAGGAAGGACTACTCTTTCAAATAACCTAATACTTAAGTTCATTACATGTATCGCATAATCTGACTGCTTCAGAGCAATTTTAATAGATTTGTTAGAACACGTGAATAACGGCAGTTACTCCATAACGCCATATGCCTCGTGATTTCGCATAACTACCATGAATTATTTAGGTGGTATATTCACGTTAGCGTAATAACTTATAAAGATATTACTAAATATTTCTCTTATTTAAATATCTTGCCCTCTCGGGTAGACAATCTCCTCCTCCTTGAGTGTTCAACCTCAGTGAATGTGTCGCCATGTGCTATATGCCACACGCAATGTGCAGGCAAGAGTAAAAATATTGAAAAAAAATTAGGCATAATACATCAGTAGGAGTGTGACAAGCACACTGAGTGCAGTTGAACAAATTTCTTTCTGAAACGCAACAAGCAGCGATGAACTTATTTTTCTCGTCATACCAGTAATTTATATGAAAGTGCGCTGATTTCAAACTGACAACCCTACAAAATAATAGCGGAGACTATTCCGGCGTAATGAATTAGCAAATGACAGCGAAAGGTAAGCAAAAACACAATGCGAATTCACATGGGAAGGCGCTTCCAAAGTCATCACATATTAAGACATAATGAAGAATGATATATCGTATATAAGTATCGGTATACCTCGAATAAATATACCATCATAAGAATTCACCAGCTTTAGTATTGCTGCCACACTTGTGTATGAGCGTTAGCAGGATGCGATTTTCAGCAACACTAACAGCCTATGAGTCGGCCTATGAGTAGGCATTTTCTCACATCAAACAGGTGAAAAAGAAATACTTATCTAAAATAAAGAGCATTGCTTTCGAGACATACATTTTATTTTCCTGCGTAAATATGCGGAAGTTACAGTTAAAATTTACGTATTACATTTATACAAACACTACAATTCATGACGCCTTGATTGATAGCGCATGTGGCCATTCGTCAATGCACTCCGACAGCCTGATGGACACGCTGTTTCTCCCTCCATCAGCATAAAGGAGGGCGTCACCGGATGCTTCAACGAGGTCCTGCATAGTGTTTAAATTAGTTGGCGTGCTGTGTTATTCCTCGCAGCTCCTTCTCGGCAACATTCACAACGGTGCTCACCATTTTTGGAATCACCGGCTTCTACTGACAGGCGTCAACGTTGCACTGCCTCCTTAAGCAGCAGCTGCAGAAGCTTCGGGCACATGTGGTCTCTTAAGTGGTGCACCGACACGCCAAAGTCCGCTGTTTCCCTCGCTGTTCTGAAGGCCCTTGACCGCCTTGAATAAAAAGAAAATCAATAATTACAATGCCAAACTGTTCGCCTTGTAATATCAAGAACCGGTTGTTTTGAAAGTGAAGAAAGGCATTTTTCCTGTCATAAAAGTGCTGTTGCCCGCATCACCCGACAACATAACGCAGTATCCATTATTGAACAACAAACAGAATTAACCATATATTACTCGATGCCGTCATAACCACGGCGTTTAAGAGCATGTAATACCGGTTCTGGTTGTGGTTTGTAGAAACAAAATTTTATGACGGCTCCGGAACCGCTTCGACAAATTAGGTTACTTTATCTTTGACTCGTTTACTGCTTGCTATTCATTTAAGTGTGCCAGCCTGAAAGATTAAAAAAAAAGAAAAGTCAAGTTGTCATGGTAGAATTTCTGGTAACTGAAAACTTAAGATAATCACAACGCGGCAAGGCACGAAAGCAGCCGGCTAGTAGGAGGCAATATTCACGTATTTGGTGCATTGTAGAAATGGCGCAAGAGCTGTGTATTTTGTAACCTGAATGTAATAGTTTTTTACAATTATGCACTACACCGAGTGCGTTGTGCGTCCGCGAGTTCCGTCAGGTTGTGGAAAAGCTTCCCATCAAATCCGAAACAGTGATTGATCTTTTGGCATAAGTACCAGTTAAAAGCAGTGAATATATCCACAGCAGGCATACACAAAAGAAGGGTCATATGGCACAGATAGTCAGCTGGTGTTGACCTTCGATGAATCCGTCCATGAGCTCCCTTTTGTCGATGTTTCTCTTTTTCTTTTGTACTCCTAATTACTCAGCGAATGTCTAAAACGGCAGCTATCTGCATGGTTCATTGAAAAGAGATAATTTCGAGCTGGGAAGCGTGGAAATTTTCGGAAAGAGGATCATTCAATATCGAATAACAGTGGAATTCCATAAAACCTATTGCAAGCGCTGTAGGATAAAAAAATTCCACGGAGAGTCTGATGTGACAATGTGTAGAACGGCAGAATTATACTTCATGCAGTATCACGTTAAAATCACCAATAAAAGGGATAGATAGATAGATAGATAGATAGATAGATAGATAGATAGATAGATAGATAGATAGATAGATAGATAGATAGATAGATCATAAATGGATCTAGCGGGAAGTGCAGTGCTTTTTTGTGTCTAGTCCTACACCAGTGTGCGTCGTTTTCACGAGGGCCTTGATGAGAATGGAGATATAATAGGAATTCCTGAATTGTCAAAATCGACGCAGTGAATTAATAATTTCGGGAGATTGTACGTGCCCAAACCACGATATGATTACGACGCACGCCGCAGTGGAAGGGCTCCGGAAATTTCCACTACCCGCGATTATTTAACATTCACTCACAACGCACACTGCACGGGCCTCTACTATTTTCGCCTCCTTTTTAATTTTACAGCCGCGGCCGCGGTGGAACCCGCGCTGTCTTGGGTCGGCAGCAGAAGCACGGTAACCATTTTAACACCGCGGCAACAGAAACAGTGAATTCACATGCTGTGCAAATGTGAGACATGTGTTACCTTTCCGCTTTTCATTCCTCTCTCTTTTCACACTCCCAGCCTCTTCTTAAGGCGTTCCTTAAGTGTCGTTCAAAATGCGAGGGCGTGATAACGCAGACACCTCACGTTTCCAATGAATATTAGTGCAGAGACTGAAGTGTGGTCTACTTCACGACCAAGACCATCCGAGAGGAGGCGTGGAGCGCTCGCGTAGCACCACTATACGTGCGACAGAGGTGCCTGTTACGCGTATTGACAAAGCGTCTTCACCGAGCCGCCGGCCATGCATAGAAATTGCGTATGTTTACGTCTAATGCATCGTTTTGCGCTCCAAAACTACATATGATGAGGGATGCCTTAGTGGCGGGCTTAGAGAATTTTGACCACCTGGAGTTCTTTAACGTGCGCTGAAATCGAACAGAACAAGGACCTGAACATTTAGCCGCCGTCGAAATGCAGCAACTGCAGGCTGAGATCTATCACGCGACCAGATTTATTCTCTAATTCAACATAAAAAGTTCAATAATAAGATTGCTTACTCCAATACAATATCCTGGCAGTTATACAGCGAGGCCAGAGCATATTTCTCATTTAGGAATTAGTAAAATTAAGAAGGCACGTGCGCCGATTGAGATAATATCTTCAGATAAGGCATGTAACACGAACGCAACAGCCAAAAATTGGCTTGGGTTCTGCGCATGCGCCCTGGCGGGTCGCAAGCTTCTTGGGTCCCCAAGCTCCTTGGGGCCCCAATTCTCAAACTCCCTATTTTCAGATAATGCACGAGAATTTAAAAATAAGGAACAGCTTAAAAAGCAGTCCTACGGGAGCAACGGCACCCTCCTAGTGCGACCAACGAGGGACCCGTACTGAGTGGTTTATTTTTTTTTTCCTGACGCGATAAACTTATGGAACAACTGACCAGAAGAACCTGTGCAGAACAACGTTACATGATCTTCAAGCGTACATTGATAGCCATTTAGATTAACCTGTAGATGACTTTTTAGTTGGCCGTTGTGAAATGTTTGATTGTGTTGAAAATATCTTTCACTCTACACTTCCTGTAAAAGTGCGTAGCAGAGGGTGAACAGTATGACTAAATAGGAAAATATTGCCCGTTATCCTACGTCGTCACTATATATACCGTTAGTCCTTGCCTGTTTCAGTTTCTTAGAAACGAGCAAGTACTTTCAATGTTATTAGAAATGTCCTTCTTGGCTATACGTAGAAGCTTCAGTACGATGTAAAAATAATGAAAGCGAAGGTCGGTACACATTTCAACGATGATGCGATGCCGGTAGATGCGAAAGCGTAACATTTGAACCGCTTAGTTCTGAACCGATACTTTTTCTGCTGCGAATTTCCTTCAGGTTCAGAGACTTTCCGAGAGTATCAATTCGAGCTCGGGTTCAGCTCCAGCGAAAAATCGGGTTCAGGTTCGGTTCAACACCCTGGACCTTATCACTGATATTAGGCAGTCATACCTGGAGCGGGTGGCAACTCACCGAAATACATCCTGTTCACCGAAGTACGTACTGTTCCACTTACTAGGCAAAGTCGCTGTTTCCCGGACTCCCCTTTGCGGCAGCGAAGTGAACCGGTTGGCAGCGGCCACGCTGAACCCACGAACAACCTCCTAGGCTGGCCTGAAACTTTGCCGCGATAGCACAGGGTATGCTTGGCGTTGGTGGGGCCACCTTTGGAAGCCGGCCTGACTGCTCCATATTCACGTACCTGCAGGAACATGTTGGTCAGTATACTGTACCTGTATTCGCTTAAACTATATATATAAAGTGGAAGTGCGAGGACACGATTATCGGACTAATTGTTGTATTCGTCTGTTCACGTGAAGACTACGTGGAGGAAATTGCGATCTAATTGAGGACGATATGTGCGCTCGTAATAACAAACGAACAAATACGCCCAGCCTTACTGTGAAGTGTATCGTCTAGCGACCTTCTTTTGTCGCTGCGGCTATTCAGTAACTCTAGTAACTCAGCAATATTTGATAACCCATTTGTGGGTTTTATCGCCGAATTACCTAGCCAAGGTTTTGACGTATTGATGTCTCGGGGACGAAAGCTGGGTATGACTGTTGCCATAGGGATAACTGTAATACATATAGACAAAAGTGTTTGGTATACTGTACAATAATATGTGTATTTTATAATCTTTGTTTATCCGCAGGAAAATAACAGTGCATGCCGAAAAGTACGTGGAAAAAAGTAAAAGGAAGTCATTACATTTATTTTTTAAGTTCTCAAAGTATGTTGTTTAGCGGTACCTGCATTCCGAGAATGCGCGCACAGATGTTAATTAGTGACGCTTATCCGATTTTATAAAGACAGTAAGGCGGGTGCTCACAGCCACTAATCTGTGTAAATCAACGATCTCTGCGGTACAAATCACCAACGCGATTAGGGTGGTTATACTTTCGCACGCAAAGATGGCCTCCAACATACCTCGTTGACGTGAAACCCCGGGCTCAAATGCTTCAGCTGAAGTTGGTGCACCGCTGAATCGAAGGACTTCTTCGCCTCCAGTCTTGCCATCCAGTGGTCCACGTTGTGACGACGCATTCCCTCTTCTTACTGCTTCTTCCGAGATGGTCAGAGACGAAGAGTTCACCCTTAAATGCAGGGATTTGCTGTCCTTGACGCAGGTTGAGACGCGACGAGCCGTTCGAATAAGCCACGGTATTCCTTCCACGGCGGGGTAGCCGAGCTGCTCGTGCTCAGATTGCACGTGGTATTCGTGGTCTTCATTTAGCCAAAGGAAAAGAAAACAAAGAAAATCAAGCATGAGCAGAGGCCTGAGATGATGATGATTGTGGCTCGGTTGAGGAAAGGACGCTAATTTCTGCAGCCCATGTAGGGAGCACGGTAAAGCGACCGTGGGGGTAGGCAAAATGGAGTGAAAGAGATAAAAAAGACAGAGAAGCCGTAGTGGAAGGCTCCGGAAATTTAGGCCACCTGGGGTTCTTTAACGTGCACTGAAAACAGAAAGTACGCGGGGCTCTGGCATTTTCGCCTCCATCGAAAATGCGACCGCCGCGGGAGGGCTAAGCAGCAGCACCGCAATCTACATTTCCTTACGTGCTCTCTCATTATTCTCTTTTAATGTGACTTCGTTCCTGGTCCTCCTCCCCTCCCCCCTTCCTTTTTCCTCTTTCGTTGTCTCATTTTCCTGCTTCTTCAAATTCTTCGTCGTTATCAGCGTCTACTTGTTCTCTTAATCGTGGTCTACTCTTTCATTGCCATACCTCATTAAACGACAGTAGGCGGCTGGAGACATATAATAGCTTCAAATACCCATGTTGCAGGTGAGAGTCGTTACTGAAAACATAACATTCTCAGGCGCGTGGTGAATGTCAGATGTTAATGCCACTGCCTATCTATCCTACCATATCACAGCCATGGTGGCAGTCTCTGAAAGCTGTGGCGGCACCACGTCTATTGCGCTGGATTTAGGTCCACACAAGCACGGATATTTTTTTTTCGCTGTGAATTCATTCGCACATACAGACAGGGCCGGCGGTGTCGGCGGGCATCATTGCCACTAGTTAAGAACAACCTAAGGAGCCCGTAAGAGTAGCACGCTTTAAAAAGTCTCAGACCATGCATTGCTTTTTGTATGGTGCCACTGTATCGATGCCCTTTTTTTAATTACCATTTTGCAAAAGATGTAATGGTTAATATTCTGAGGCAATAGGTTGTTTATGTTGCAAGTCTTTACATGATTCGGTGAAATATTAGGCTGGGCCTGTGTTCAGAAAAACGACCCCCCTTACTGAAAAAAATGCTCAGCAGAAAAAATTTCAGCCACTCACGATTCTAGGCATATCACTGGGGGAACCGGCTAACCACGGGCAAAAAGCACTTACGAAAGAGAAGTTTTTTGACTTCGGGCCCTGAGTTTTTCAAGAGATAATAAATTATCAGACCGATAGCCGCACCACCAACTTGGTGTGAACTGGAAAAGCATATCGTTACGCCCAGTTTGTGTGGAAAGGGACAGCGTGATATCCAAAGTGCTCAGATCAATATAGTAATTAAATATTTCTCGCTTAACCGCGGCATTTCGGAAAGGAATCACTTACAGCGCACTTAGAGCTGCATGGAGTTATGTATCGCGGCTTCACTTTTTTTCATGTCTGTCAGTTTCATTTTGCTCTTTTCTTGGCAATGGTGTTTAGTATAGTCGCGAAAGTGCTTTTAAGGTTGCTAACATTGCTTAGTGCTCCCATCGTTTTTCCCATAGCGGCAGTTTCTTGATGTCTTCGTTCAGTCCTTGTCACTTTTGATCGCCATGAGCGAAGTCCGCATTACGTGCACTGGGGGAAGCAAGAGTGATTCTGCAGCTCTCCCTCCTGTTCTCGTCACTCTACCATTTGACTTATTAGGAGCAGGAAAGACGGAAATGTTTTGTTTATGCATAGTTCGTGTCGTGCTGCCGTTTGTTGGCATGCAACCTGGCGTCCCAATGGAGGTAATGCGAGTTCAGCGCTCTCTCTATGTATGTATGTATGTATGTATGTATGTATGTATGTATGTATGTATGTATGTATGTATGTATGTATGTATGTATGTATGTATGTATGTATGTATGTGTGTGTGTGTGCGTGTGTGTGTGCGTGCGTGCGTGTGTGTTATAGAGAGCGATACAGAGAGAACTCTGTTGATACGCAGCGTTTACGCTACATTGTGAAGGGAAATGAATCGGGGATAGAACGGCTGTACGAGAATCAGGGCGACGGAAAATGCTGTGCGCCATGTTGATGTTCCATTTACGTGACTAGCCTCTAGCGATTTCTGAAACTGTCCTCGACTTGTGTTAACATTAGGTGCAGTGTTATGAGAACGATCGCCCTTGGCGATGTCTCCATAGTATCGTTTGTGCGCTCAGATTGGCTGGATTAAAAACCCAGAAAATTGAGAGCAGGGCCTAAAAGTTCCCGCGCCATGAATTCCACTTCCCTGCGTTATGCGGTACTCTCGACATACATTGGATTAACGAACACACCGAAGCATCGTCGGTTGGTGGTAATGTCTAGTACCGAAGTGGTATAGACAGTTTTCCCTCTTTTAATTCCGTGCGGGCAGAACGCTGCATATCTTGCTGAAGCTCTCTTGACGCTTTTTTTACTACATACACTACAGTGACCATCGTTTTGAGCGAGTTTTATTTTATTTTATTTTTCTATGAATCGCGCGTTGGAGTACTTGCAAGGGACCACGGAAGCCGACAAGAGGGGGATTCTTGCAGTGGTGATTTCGCCATTCTTAACGGCTTGCGAAAATGCATTCACAGGTGTGCGGACTTTTTTTAAATTGTGCTAGACTTTAAAAGATGATTCATGAAACGTTCCCCATAAGCATCTACACTTGCTTTTAATTCATAACAGCCAAGAAACAGCTCAGCCACGCCGTAGAAAACTGTGCATTGGAGCACGTCGCAGTCCATCAGGACGGTGCTCCGCTATTCCGTTCGTCTTTTTAAATAAGCACTAATTGCCAGTGTCCTCACGACGTCAAAGGCGACTAGCTGTTTCCGTTATTGAACGCGCCTGACGAAAACGACCTTCGCTTACAATCTCAGAATACTGCCCTGTGTCGAATTGAGCATATTTATTTATTTATTTATATTTATATTTATTTATTTATTTATTTATTTATTTATTTATATTTATTTATTTCTTTATTTTGCAACGCAGTCGCGGAATTAAAACAATAGGAGGGGAGTCAGCAGATGTCCTGCCTGGGCGGAACCGCCCCGTTTCATTTTCTAGTCTCCGCCACCAAGTGAACATCCTTATATTTGACGCTTAAACTGCACTAGACTGCGTCAAGCAAAGTAATCCCGGTTCTTTTGCTTTCGGTGTTGACCTAGCACATTGAGCTGATGCTTCATACTGCATTACAAATTGGTATCGAGCAAGTTAAAAATTCGCGCAAACCTTAGGTTACATACATGACAAAGGGCATCTCACGAAAGTGTAAGAATAATACAACACTTCTGAAATACAACACAAATTCTCTTAACCGTTCGTTGTTGTTTGATGGTGAACTTTCCACACCCAGACGACTCCACAATTCAACCGCTGGCATCTTGCCCCCATTCCACCGTAAGGAATTACCGCATGCTTGCGAATAGTGTCAAAGTAAAAAATATGATCTCTTTGATTCTGGAAAATTGCGCTACAGTGAATTAGTGTGAGGAGAACTGTACATTCTAATGACAGTGACACAATGCCTGGAGTTTGAAGGAAGAAATTTTGAATTTCGCTTTCAATACTGCGAACAACGAGAGCACGAGATTTCAATATTTATTACCGGCCGCCGCTAATGCGTGTGGATACCAACAGGTGTTCGCCTTCCAGAACAGCATAAATCCAGAACGAGCTAAAAAATTATCAAACACTTCCTGAAATAAGAGAAACCGTTTGGTTCTTTCAATTGGCCTTTATTATGAATAGTAATAAACATCTTGACCTCATATGATTCCTTTCGGTTCACGATATGCATAACTCACAATTACAATACGCCTTATATTTTTTATCCAGTCCAACAGAAAGATACGGTGACGCGGACATACGCTGTCGATTAGCATCGTGCTCGGCTTTGCATCACAGGATATAGCGTGCAGGTTTCATCATTGACAAGGAAAGACGTATTGCTGAAGCCGCCACTGCCCAAGCCTACACCAGGAGGACGTCGTCTTAAGGGTGCTTCAAGGGAGTCCTGCATAGTTCTGAAATAGTTTACCATAGTCTAAGAACATTTACTATTTCGCTTCGATAACTTTAATAACGAGAGTAACCTTCCAGGTAGTGGATCCCCATAGCAATGACCAACACCGCTATGCCTCCTGAAGCAGCAGTGACTGCAAAAAACAAAAGAAAATGATGCTGGTTGTGGAGACCAGACATTGTTTTGCACCATACAGCTTGTCATTGCTTGTGCAGCGTTGGTTGGCTGTTGGTCCGGATATCAAGAAAGCGAATAATTATTTCGCGCTGTCAGTGAACACGATGGAAACAACGTCACACGAAACCTTTGTGAAGCCGTACACCCGAATACGAAACGCACAACAGCTCTTACCGTAAATGGAACGAGTATTGTGACGACACATTAGGTCCTGCCTGCCATCGTTCGCAACACCAGTAGAAATGTTTACCTTTTCGGCTGCGTTTCCTTGGCATCGGCGTTGATATAGCGTTGACTTCCCTCGAAGAGCAGTAGCAGCGGCTGTAACACATAGATCTCTGTAGTGCAAGCCCTGCCTTCTTACACCTTGTCGACATTCACGTGGTATGTATCGCAAAGCCCTGGAGGATAAGAATCCTGCGGATCATCTTTGACGGAAATAAATGTAAGCAGGCCCAACTGAGCTTGCCGAACAAGTACGTGGGAGGGCATCATCGATTTACCACTGCAGCTCTTCATGCAGCCAATTCTAAATCTTTCGCATATTAGATGCGCAGATTAAGCGTACTAGAGAAATATTTCATCGTTCCTACAGTGGCCAGAGAAATATTGTACAACTTAGTACGAAACATACAACTGTGTACAACTTCAATGGGTGTATAGTGTGAAGCAATGTGTATTTGTTGCAAGTAACCATTCAATAAATTTACCAGCAATATATTCGCCTTCTCAGCGGTGGTTGCTCCTGAAAGACGCCCAAATTATACGGGCACCGCGAGCAGCACTGACATTCGCGGGCGGTTGGTGTCAGTAGCGGAATTCTCGCAAGCGTGCAACAGCACGTACAAAATAAAAAGAGTGCAGGTGGTCGCCAACATCCAAGGTAGGTTATATATTACTTTTCTGGGGCGGAACTGGCGCGCCAAAAGTGTAGCCGTCGCCGCCATTTTGCTCAAGGAAACAGTAGCAGACGTCCACTCAGGAGGTGGATTGGTGGACCACGCGGTGCTGTTGCTGTTAAGTAATGTTTAGAAATTGGGGTAGGTTCTTTTAAAACAGCTCAGTGTTTGCGGAGGCGGTGGCGACGTGTGCGTTGCTTTTATCACTGCGAATTCAATTAAGAAGACGTGCGAAATATCAATTGACGTGTAAGTCTTTCTTACCTTTTCCGCTTGTTTTCCGTGCATTGTGTTAAGAAGAAGACAGTTCGAAAGATGTACGCACATGTATTTCATCCGTACGCCCGTATCAATGTTAGCTGTAACCTTGTTATATTGTTTAACATCCCAAAACCAGCTCTGATTGTGAGAGACGCCGTAATGGAGCGCTCCGGAAATTTTGAGCACCTTGGGTTCTTTAACGGGCACTGACATCGCACAGCACACGGGCCTCAACATTTCGCCTCCATCGAAATGCAGCCGCCGCGGCCGGGATTCGATCCCCCGACCTTCGGATCTCCAGCCGAGTACCGTAGCCATTAGACCACCGTGGCGGAGCGAAGTTGGAAATGTTATCCACTATACGAGAGGAAAAAGGCTGATTCAAAACGTAGGCTGAACAGAAGCGCTACCTACCAGCTTACGTATGACAGAAAACAAGCCCGTGTAGATACATCACGACGGGCCATCCTTATGCGTTATTCGTGACTTGTAGTTATGCGCTTTCTCGAAAAAAATAAAATGGTGCTTGGTTAGAAATTTTAGTGGGCTGTGACAGATGACAGTGGACTGTACAAATTTCAGAGACGCGTCTAGGCATTACGAGAATGCAATAAAATTGCATAACTATGATAGAGATTGCGTAATTAAAGAAAACGCAGTGCGGAAACATGTAGGACAGCATATGGACTCTTCCTTTGAGTACACGAGCTGCTAGTTCTACTCAATGCGCTGTAACAGCCCATTTTTTGCTGTTGTAGCCAACAGTGAAAAATGAAGGAGAACTCAATACAAAACTCTTTCAGTCGTGTAACAAAGATGCCAACACTGTAGACAGTAGAATCCCTCGACCCTCGGAAGCTGTAACCTTCAAAATACTCGTTAATGCTTCGTTTTTTATATGCATGCGTGCATCAGTTGCTGTGAGCTCGAGTTCTAAAACACGCACAAGGTCTCGTGCACGTATTGGATCGTCGCTTGTATCCGAAACATACGAGAAATGGCCATTGGACACCCAGCATTGGTACTTTGAAGGAGAAGCGGATGCGCTTTCAATGCCGGGTTTACAGAACTGCGAGGTATCCTTCCGCCGCATAGACGGGGAATTTGTTATGCGACACGTGTATGTGTTGAACAATGTCCATACGCAGAAAACATGTGTGGCGAGTTTCTCCGTTCTAAAGTTTTTAATGAAATATAAAAATATCCATGTGAAGCCTTCTGAGAGACAACATATGCTCATATGCTGTTCGTGGAGGGGGCGGGGGTGAGAGGAAAGGGGGAGGGGGGTGAATGGAATGCTGAAGCCAGGCTACACACCTAGAGCTAGACTGTGATCTCTGTCTTAGCATGCTTTTCGGCACAGTTTCCGTGTAAGAAATCTCCTGTATGCGCCTTCGCAGTCAAAACTGAATGGCATCAGGAGATCTGCATAGACATTGCCAAGCTTGAAATTGCGTGAGCTTTCCGAACGCGCCGAACGACCTTCTAAGACCCGAATCTTTAATGACTTTACAAGCGGCAAGAGAAACGAATCTATTTGAAAGAATGTACGCGGAATACGAAAAATAATAATATAATAATAATAATAATGAGCATGCAGGTAATGGCAACATGAACAATAAATTGTACACACTGTACTCAACTGCGTGTGCGTGGAATCGTTGGGGGCACGTGAAAACACAATGGCATAAATACCTAGTTACCTCAGATCGCAGCTGCATACTAGTGTATATTTCGTCTATATCGCTTCACAATAAGCTAGTTTCTACGAAAAGACGAGTAAGGCAGTAAGTACGATTTACGCAGAACCTCTCGGTCAGCTAGGTTCCTTCATTTTTTCCCTCGAAGCCTGCGCTAAGTATGGACGCCGAGAATTATTTTTTTTTGTCAACTAGAAAACACCCTTGGTAGCTGACATAAGTTTGAAGTTGTCTTCTGCCTCAAGTTTTCCACGTAAGAGGGCAAAACAATTTGAGTTCCAAGATTAATACTATGCCGTCTATGGCGGGCCCGCCTACTTTTTCCTCCTATAAGGTGGCCAGCACTGGTTTCACTTGCACCCTATACAGGCTGCAGGAACTTCCACTCCGCAGGTTTAATAAAACCTCCTTGCTAAGACCGGTATTGCTTTCAATGCTCCGACACTTCGCCGACACTTGGGTTAAAGAAAACGCACACTGCGGTGAAACATTCAATCAATGTGGAGCAATGCTTCTACCAATCGGCTAAATAAACATAGGAAAATGCGTATTCGAAACCTACAGCTGAATGCAGCATGTGTGTATCCGTCATTTCTCCTGCACTATTTTCATACACCGAACCTGATGAAACAACACCATATATTTGAATATTGCCTGTTGATAAGCAGTCTTTAAACGCGAGCACGAATTTGTTTACCAACTTTAGCGTCAAAGAACCAGCATGTGTGATTTCAGATACGCAACGGAGTGGGAGACAGTGGGTTCTTTATCATTGCTTGGCCTCGTTTTACGTTGCTCCAAATGCAAGTGCTCGCTTTTAATTGTATTCATTTTACTTTGCCTCGCCTAAATGGCGCGATACGGCGGAAAATTCAAACTGCATATTCGAGCTCAGCTTAGCGATATCTTAGCTGCGTATGGAAGTTGGGTGGTTCTCATTTCCTGCAGGGCTACTATTATTGCGCGGCCGCATACTATGAGCAAACTGAAATCAAGCCGATATAACGCTTTAATAAGTCTAAAATAGGACTCTTTAAACATTACTGAACATTATTTGTCTTTAATGTGATGTTTTGCTTATGGTCATCCCAATAAGTCCGGAAAAGAAAGCTGCACCTCACTTGTAGATTAAAAATTCAAAGTACATACCTTTAGTCCGTCTGTCGTTGGTCAAAGTTTGTAATACCGTTTCTTGGATGCACTCACTGTTGAAGCTGTAGCCAGTTTATCACAAGATTTTGGTCTCCACACTCCATTAATGTCATCAGATAATATACAACCTGTGTTGTTTGGCTTTCCGTATCCCTCAACTACGGCGTGCCTCACAGTCACAGCGCAGTCTTGGCGCGTGAAGCCCAAGCAGTTATTCTTACGATGTTTGAGTTCGTCGGTTCACGACTGAATTAGGTATTCAACAAAAATAAGTTGTCCTCCACATCGGTGACTTCGGCGTGACGTTTGCCCGATCGGGCTCGCTATTAGGGAGTTCCTCTGGGTGGCTCCGTCAAGGTGGACATTTTCGCTATTCAAATCGCTCGCCGTTGAGCGACGCCATCACGAAATGGGGATGCGCTGCGGATGAAATTATGGAGTTCTATAAGGTGGCTCCAAGATGCGTCGAGAAGTGAACATAGTAGTTTATAAACAATTAACTAATTACTTGTAACAATATTCAATACATTACTGAATTACCAGCCCACCAATTTGATTCGTTACCTTGCACATTAGAATGAATTGCATTCTGACTACTGTATTTCTATTAGTGTTAAGCCCACCTTCCGGCATGGAAAGCCCGGGCAATTTTTAATTTCATCAGAAAATACTTGGCTGTATTTTATGTGCAATTTTGAAAAAAAAATATTATTCTGCGGTCCACCGCCTTGGCAGTATCAGAAAATTTAACCGCGGACATCTTGCCTATTACACCGTAACTGATTTTTGCATAAAAGGTCGAATAAATTTAAAAATATGTTTCATTCACTTCGGCAAAACGCTATCCGAGTGACTAAGCCGTAAGGAACTTATTATTTATTTATTTATTTATTTATTTATTTATTTATTCATAATACACACAGCGCCTGGCGGCATTACCGTGGCACTAATACACAATAACACTTATACATATACAAAGTACTACATAACACTAATACGAATACACAGTAACACAAACACACAATAAATTTTGCAAAAATAAGGAACAACTCAACACTGTTTCAAATAATAAGACTGATTCGACGCATTAAAAAGGTTTAATCAAATACCACCAATATTTTTCTTAACGCAGGTTGTTCGATCCTTCGAAACATTGTCGAGCACCGTCGACTGTAATATCACGCAGAGATTTCTTAAAAAGAAACTTATATGAGAGCTGCTAGCATCGCGCGTCCTCTATAAGAATCACGTCGCGCTCCCAATTTCGCACAGCCATGTGTAGGTTTCCCCATCAGCTCATAGGGACACCTCGTTGTAGTCGCCCCTGTAGCCAGCAGACACCAAGTGGCGACATTCCAGAGACTGCTTCGAGGAGTCCCTGCATTGTTTAAAAATTATTTAATCTTTCTGTGTGATTTTACGTTGCTCTTCTTCTTATATAACTTGAATGAAGATAGTCACCTTCTCTGTTGAGGTTCCTCATTAGAGGAAGCCACATATCATTAGCTCCTGAAGTGGCATCAGCAGCAGTGACAGCATGGTGTCGGCTGTGCAGACCTGCCATATCTGCACTCCATTCATAGTGCCGCTGCTTGTGCCGCACTGCTTGACGTTGCTCTGGATGTCCAGAAGTGGGGTGGCCTGCATGCGGGAAAATATTTAATGGTGAAGCGAGCAATCCGGAAGCAACCTCTAAAGAAGCTCGAGTGAAGCGATACACCATTCGCGGTTCAAATAAGAACGCGACGCCAAATACACCTGAAATGCAACGTGCATTCTTATCCAATCTTAATTTATCACAGCCCTTGTTTAATGACGTTAATAGCAATGTTCACCTTGTCGTCTTTGTCTCCCTGCGAGTGCCATTGATGTGGCACTGACTCCCCGAGCAGAAGCAGCAGCAGCGACGGCAACAGAAGGATGTCGGTACTGGGCTCCCCCCATTCGGACCCCTTCTGGACATTGATGGGCGATGTGGCGGAATGCGTTGTTGCTACCTGGGCGTTACAGAACATGTTGCATACGTTGCTTCAAGTCGTGCTGA
This sequence comes from Hyalomma asiaticum, assembly GCA_013339685.2. NCBI lineage: Eukaryota > Metazoa > Arthropoda > Arachnida > Ixodida > Ixodidae > Hyalomma > Hyalomma asiaticum. The sequence goes on from JABSTT010001776.1 coordinate 89,389, forward strand.
GGCTTCTCATGTTAAAGCGCGGGATCAGATTGCTAAGCAGTGGCGATATTATTCGACTAAATACGGCAGGACAGGGTAGCATTCACCGTTGTTTGCTGGTTTATTACACCGGTCTTCCGCAAATGTCGCGGGTCTCAGCTACGGTGGGCTTTCACATAGCACACGCAGCTCCAACGCGCAAGTTACATGCGGTGCTTAGGACAGAGTTTGCGTAGCGGTAATCGAAATACTGTACAACTGATGTTGAAACGTACAAATTCTTTCAGAGAAATTGACCCGTGTATACTTACAAGCAATGTTGCGATATCCCTGCTGCTATTGAAAAACTAATAAAACATATTTTATATTCTCAGCACTGGATTCTTGTGAGACGTTTATCGGACCCTTCAACAGGTGGGGGTAGTTGACGTCAGTAGTGAACATCTCCCATACGTGCTCAGCATCTACAATGGAGTTGGAGAGCCCGCTGCCGTTAAAACCGCTTCTGGAGTGAATACTTGAAGCCTTGGAGGCTAGTTTTCATTGAAAAAGAACCGATAGGCGCGTTTAGTCCACATGTTTGAGTCTGTTGCGCAGCTTTTACAAAACGGTTCATTAAATGTGCAAGTAAAAACGAAACGCACTGCTGAAGAAATTTTACGTTTTACGTCCATTCCTCTAATATATCTTTCATACACTGCACGACTGAAAATGAGCTGATGTATATTTGAGTTCGCTATTCACGGGCTATTCTAAAAGGCGAGTGTGTATTTTGTATTAGGCCTACCAGAAGTAGGATATGTGATTGTAACTGAAGCCGTATACTGGAACAGCAGAATCTTTTGATCACCATCCGGTATTCTTTAACTAGCGCCCAACTCAAAGTACGCGGCTGCACTTCCCGTCCTCCTGAATCAGAATGGGATCGCAACGGCCGGGAGTCCAACCCGTATCTTTGAACTTAGCAGCGCAGTCTATCACTTGATAAGCTGCCACTTCGGATGAGCAGCAAGTTACGTAGGGAAAAGTTCGACGTAGGTATGTACCAACGAAAAGACCGAAGTATTACTCTTCGCCCAGCCACGGTGGTGTATATAATGCCTACGGCATTAGGCTGCTGCTCCGAAGGTCGCGGGGTGAAAGCACACTCGTGGCGCCTGCATTTTGATGGAGGCAGAATGTTCGGGCCCTTGCGCTCTGCGAGTCAGTGCGCGTTAGAAAACCCCTGACGCATAAAATTTCCGAAGCGCCAACTAGGGCATCCCTAATAATCATGTGTTGGTGACGGGGCGTGAATCACCAGAAATCATCATTCAACTGATGCATTTGGATAGGCTATAAGACAATAGTGTTAGGTACGTAAGGAAAAAAGTACTGCGCTTATCTTAATCAATAAAACATCGCTCCTGTCACCATGGCACAATTTCCAATAACGAGAATTTGTCTAAATTAAAAATGGAACGTACCAAAGCAGGGTTCTGAATGCCAAGCGTTGGTGCTTGAAGAAATGCGAGTTGAGCGGAAATTATACACCCATGTTTTATGCAATCCACTGTTTAGATTGAGAAAAACAATGACAAAAACATCGACGAGCGTTACTCCTTACCGTGAGGTCGACAGTCATTGCTGTACAACTTCTATCTTCGACTAGAAAGATTATTTAGTCTACTAAGAAAAGCACGACTTCAATATGGCGTCGCTGTGGGCTCTGAGGCTCACCTGTACGAACCGATGTTGGTGCCTCGGCGAGGCGCCGCGCTGTTTTGCCGCTGGCCTCGACATGTCCCGGTCCTCCTCTTGCCAAAGCACCCCTGGGATGAAGTGAGGCTTCGAAGCGGGTTTCGGAGGTGGAGTTGTCCAAGCGTAGCTCGCTTCGACGATTGGTATTCCGATTGCGAGGCGAAGGCACGCCTCAAAAGGCCACGTCATATATCAATCTGCCTGTAATGCCGAGCTGCTCGTGCCTATAGATCACACGCGATCTTCATCGTCTTCGTTTGCACGGAGGGCTCTACTAACGTCTCCAGAACAGAAGAGCTTCCGAGGGACTTCGGCCGGGGACCATAGTCTCGATCCTTGTTTCCGTGCTTCTGCATTCGTACCGAAAACTATTTGACGCCATCATACGGTGTAACACATATTTATTTCTTTTGATGTGGAGCTTGTATTGCATGATAATTGTCAGTGTCGTTCGCAGTTGTTCGCATTGTTTGTCCCTATGCGAAAATAATCGCCATCATGAAAGCAGTGCGCGCGCGATGCCTCCTCGTACTCAAACTCAAGGCAATCTGATCTGTCTTGGCCAATTTTATTTTTCCTTGATGTCGGGGAACATCCTAATTATATCGCTCCACCTGCATTTTTCCTTCCCCTTGCAGCATCTTGTCTGTCCTTGTATCTATTCTGTCGTTCTCACTCGCCATCTGCTGTCTATATATCCTCCGCGTTACATATCCTGCTCAGGTCCACTGCTTTTTCTCGAGTGAAGGATACCAGCTGCTCCTGTTTTTTTTCCTTATCCACCTCCACGGCCGCTTTCGTTTCTCTTTTGCATTGCAGTTTTCTGCACCGTACCTTAGTACAGGTTGAATCAGGTGTCGAGCTTCGCTTTCTCTCATTTTACCATTAGTGGTTGGGAGTCCCAATAATTAATTGGTTTACGTCATCTGCTAGGGAAATAGGTAGCACCTTAAGAAAACGGGAATAAATAATCATCAGACCCGCGCTTTGAACACGCCTGCATACGATGTGCTATGACAGTTTCTACAGCAAAGAGGCCCGTCATTTTAGCAGCACCGCTATTACGGCGGACACTGTCATGATTCGTAATTGCGCATGCGATGTTGTTAGGTTCCAGTGGTTCGTTAGGGTAACTGTGGCGCAGCGTAAGGAAAAATACTTGTGCTTCAAAATTCCGTCAATACGAGACAAAAAATGAAGCACACACAATGAAGCAGAATGTTGTGTGATATTTTCCGCTAATCGACATCTGCTCCTACGGCACAGGGGCCGCATTGCGAAGCATTACCTGTATCATCATCATCGTCCTCCTCGTCGTTGTTGTCGGAATAACCGTTTATTATTATTATTATTATTATTATTATTATTATTATTATTATTATTATTATTATTATTAGTAGTAGTAGTAGTAGTAGTAGTATTATGCAGTATTGAATGTCAACTCCGGCGATTTTTCAGTGTCCAGAGATCTCAATTAAATCTTCAATATGTATCGTTCTCGGTGCTATAATAATATATGCCAAACCAGGCGGTTTCAAATAATTTAGCTTTCATGGGAATTAACTTTTAAAATTTTTAGCGGATTCTCCTGCGGGCCACCCTGGCTTTTCGACGTCATCACCTCCAACGGTACCCACCCGAAGCTGCGGGCCTTCAAAAGTGAAAAGGCGATACTTCAGCGCTCATACCGTCGCCGTAAATTTCACAAAAGCTGACATAACTCAATGCATCGGGGGATAACCTCTCCACTGTCATTTTTCTCGCCCCAGCTCCATATTTATGACGGCATGGAGAATGTGACGTCATCGCATGCGCTGCACGAAGCGTCCACCTGTTTCAGTTTCGGTTTGAACACGCCTTTCAGTCGGTTATTGAAAATTATTGGTGCGTTTCTGAGCAAACTGAACCACCCTGGCTTCTACAGGACTATCAGTACCATTAGAAAACATTGATATCCGAACACGGTGAAAAAAAAACCGCCGGAGTTGCCCTTTAAAGCTGCCTTCGCCTGCCCCGTACACAGCGCTACCTGCATAGTCATTCCACCTTGTAATGGTGCAGGCTTGCACACGAAAGACATGAGGTGCCGTTCCACTCAACATCAGAGCTGCACTAAGTGCAGAGCATCTATTCTCTGGTACTTCCCTTCTCTTTACGCCGTGTTAGCCGCCTGCTGCATGACCGATCTTTCGAGAACGAGATGCCATCACTGTCATTGGCCGAGGGCGTGCGTAGTGGGTAGAGTTGCAAGCTTCGCTTATGCGCAGCCCGAGACTTTCAGCCATTCCACTTCTGCGAGGATAGGGAAGGATACCTAACGATACTCTTTGAAATATACTTTTACTTAAGTTCATTGCAGCTAACACCTATTAGTGCTGTGTATTTAAACCTTCAGAAATACTCCCCTCCGCTTTGATAGTTCCTTATCTGATTCCATCAGAACAGCTTTAAGGCATGTACTATAACACATGGATAACTCCAGTTACTACCAGATCTACCTTAACAACACATTAGAATCTATACAGAATGTACGATACATTCATTTTATATACGCATACGATGTCAGTGTCTCCTCATTAAAGGTAGCATCTTCCCTGGGCACACTAACACATCGTCATCGTATCGCGAGCTTATCATTTGTTCACAGATTATATCACACTTCACTTCATCACGTGCCTTACTTCCTCTCACCTTCACGCACTTCTCTGAGCACAGGTAATCCTTTGAAACGTTGCTGGCCCAAGTGCATGCACTGTGGCCTTTCGTCATTGTTCCTCCTTCGCCCAGCTAAAGACTGGGACGGCTTTCCAAACCACATCGTGTTATCACCGCCTCACCTGCCTTCATTGAAAACTAAGATTCTTTTGTGGACAAGTGTAGTTATTTGTATAACATTTTATTATTTGCATAACCACACCTTATGTAATACCCCTCTGGGGTCTTTAAGGTAAATAAATCAAATGAAATGAATTATGCCACGAGCAATGCCCATGCATGAGTAATAATATTAGAAAAATTAGGCAGAACACATCAAAAGGAATATGACCCGCGCGTTTAGTGTAGTAGAACAAGCATCTTTCCGAAACGCAATAAGCAGAGAATAATTCATTTTTTTCGTCCTTTAACTTACATAAAAGTGCGCCACTTCTAAAGCCGACAACCCTACGAGGTACCTACAGTCATCTTGCCCATTCCGACGTAATCAATCAACACATGACAGCGAAAAACAACCAAACACACTTAAATATTAAGGCAATCAAGAAGGATAACCCTTTTATAAGTTTCAGTATACCTTGAGTAGATACACCTTCATAAGATTTCACTAGGCGCAACATTGCTGCCACAGCCGCGTACGAATGCCAGCAGGTCGCCGTTTTCTGTAACACTAACGTTATCATGGACTCGACCTATGAGCACCTATTGTCTGCTATCAAACAGGCCAAAAACAAATACTTATTTAAAATAAAGAACATCGTTTCCGAGTCATACATTTATTTTCGTGCGTAAATTCGCGGAACCTACATTTCTAATTGATATAATACATTTCTATAAAAAGTCCAATGAATCGCGCTTTGAATAACGACGAATGTAGCCCTCGGTGGATGTACTGAGGCACCTCGATGCAGGCGCTGCTGCTTCCTGCAGACGCATAGAGGAGGGCGTCGCCGGTTGCTTCAGTGACGTCCTGCACAGTGTTTAAATTAGTTCGCTGTGCTGTTTTATTCATCCCTGCTGCTATTCAGTGACATTTACGGCGGTGCTCACCTTCTGAGGAGTGGCCGTCTTCGCATGACAGGCGTCAACGTTGCACTGCCTACTTAAGCAGCAGCAGCAGTCACTCCGCGCAGACTGGGTCCAGGAAATGATGTACCAGGCACGTCAAAGTACGGTGTTGCTCTCGCTGTTCCGAGGTATCTTGGCAGCTTTGAATAAAAAGATGAACAAAAATGACAACCCCAAGCTGTTCGCCATCTGAACACACGAGCTTGTTGCGTTGACATTAAACGGAGACATGTTCGCTCTTATAAAAGCGTGTTGCCTGTATCACCCAGCAACAGCGGCCAGTATGCATTATTCAACAAACGAAAGAATAAACCTTCTCTTTTTACTCGATGCCGTTATAAACACAGTGTCGAAAAGGATCACATATAGCGGTTCTGGTTCAGGTGCGGAGGAAGTACATTTTATAACAGTTCTCCAACCGGTTCGACAAAGTAGGCTGCTTTATCTTTGACATGTTCAGTGCTTGTAATTCCCTTAAATGTACTTGCCTGATATATTAAAAAAAGAAGAAATATTAACATGTCACGCTAAATGTTGGTAAGCGAAAACTTAGATAAAGCTAACGCGGGAAGCTACCAAAGGTAGCCGGTCACCAGCAGGAAATATTCACGTATTTGGTGCTTTCTAAATATGGTGCTTACAGGTTGTGTTGTTTAACCTGCATGTCACTCTGTTTAAGTTTTGTTTTTTGCAACTATGTGTTCCACCGAGGGCGCTGTGCGTGCGTGAGCTGCCAGAGGATGGAAAAGCTTGTAGTCAGATCGCAAACAGTGATCGAACTTTCGCATAAATATGAGTGAAACGCAGTGAAAATCCCCAGAGCAGGCATATTCAAAAACACGGTCATGTGGCTTCGATTGTCAGCTGGTATGGACCTTCGATGAATCCGTCCATGGTCTCCCTTTTTCCGATGCTTCTAGTTTTTGTCGTAGTGCTATTTATTCAGCAAATTCTTAAAATGGCAGAAAAGCTCCACGGACCTTGGAAAGCGATAATTTCGGGCCGGGCCGCATGGATATGTTGACAAAAAGGATCATTAAATATCGAATCAAAGTGGAATTCGATGAAAACTATCGCAAGCACTGATGGCAAAAAAAGTACACGCATAGTTTGATGCTTCTCACCACGTGTAACACAGCAGTATTATACATCGTGCAGTATCACGTTGAAATTCGTAATAAGAGAAAGTTCAGTTCAGTTGAGTTCAGTTTATTATTCCTTCGAAGTACAAAGTTCATTGTAATAGTATACAGACGAGGGTCCCAAAGTCTAGCGACTACAGTGGGACCCTCGAGAGAGAGAGAGAGAGAGTGACGGGTGTGGATACGTCATAGATGTATCAAGTGAGAAGTGCAGTGCTGTTTTATGTCTAGGATACACCAGTGTGCGTTGTTTTAACAAGGACGTGCTGAGAATGAAGGCATAATATGAATTGCTTCGTCAAAATCGACGACGAAAATTAATCGTTCTTGGGGTTGTACATGCCAAAACCACGATATGATTACGATGCACATCGCACTGACCAGCTCCGGCAATTTCGACCACCTGAGATTAATTAATGTTCCCTGATAACGCATAGTGCACGGGCATCTACAATTTGCGCATCCATTGCAATTTTACAGCCGCGGCCGTGGTCGATCCGCTGTGTTTTGGGTCAGCAGTGAAGCACCGAACCATTTTACCACTGCCGCAGCCTAAACAATGGATTGACATGCTGCACAAACACGAGATATGTATTCCCTTCATTCTATTCATTGCTCTTTTTCCTTCTGTTGCACGCCCTTCCTTTATTTATGGCGCAAATGTGATCTGCTCTCCTATAAGCCTTCGTTAAGTGTTTTAAAAAAGGCGAAGGGCGCGATAACGCTGATACCTCTCGCTTTCGATGAACATTAGGGCAGAGTCTGAAAGACCGAGACCGTGCGAGAGGAGGCGTGGAGCGCTCGTGTAGCACCACGAGAAATGGCACAAAGGTTCCTGGTACGCCTACTGACAAAACGTCTTGAAGGAGTCCGCGGTCTCGCATAGTGATTGCATAGTATTACGTCCCAGCGCATTCTTTTACGTCAAAAAACCAGATATGCTGAGGGCTCCAGAAAGTTCGACCACGTGAAGTTCTTTGACGTGCGCTGCCATGGTGATTGATTTGTGGGTTTAACGTCCCAAAACCAGTTCTGATTATGAGAGACGCCGTAGTGGAGGTCTCCAGAAATTTCGACCACCTGGGGTTCTTTAACGTGCACTGACATCGCACAGCACACGGGCCTCAACATTTCGCCTCCATCGAAATGCAGCAGCTGCCAGAGGATGGAAAGCTTGTAGTCAGATCGCAAACAGTGATCGAACTTTCGCATAAATATGAGTGAAACGCAGTGAAAATCCCCAGAGCAGGCATATTCAAAAACACGGTCATGTGGCTTCGATTGTCAGCTGGTATGGACCTTCGATGAATCCGTCCATGGTCTCCCTTTTTCCGATGCTTCTAGTTTTTGTCGTAGTGCTATTTATTCAGCAAATTCTTAAAATGGCAGAAAAGCTCCACGGACCTTGGAAAGCGATAATTTCGGGCCGGGCCGCATGGATATGTTGACAAAAAGGATCATTAAATATCGAATCAAAGTGGAATTCGATGAAAACTATCGCAAGCACTGATGGCAAAAAAAGTACACGCATAGTTTGATGCTTCTCACCACGTGTAACACAGCAGTATTATACATCGTGCAGTATCACGTTGAAATTCGTAATAAGAGAAAGGAGAGAGAGAGAGAGAGAGTGACGGGTGTGGATACGTCATAGATGTATCAAGTGTGAAGTGCAGTGCTGTTTTATGTCTAGGATACACCAGTGTGCGTTGTTTTAACAAGGACGTGCTGAGAATGAAGACATAATATGAATTGCTTCGTCAAAATCGACGACGAGAATTAATCATTCTTGGGGTTGTACATGCCAAAACCACGATGTGATTACGATGCACGTCGCACTGACCAGCTCCGGCAATTTCGACCACCTGAGATTAATTAATGTTCACTGATTAGGCGCAGTGCACGGGCATCTACAATTTGCGCCTCCATTGCAATTTTACAGCCGCGGCCGTGGTCGATCCGTTGTGTTTTGGGTCAGCAGCGAAGCACCGAACCATTTTACCACTGCCGCAGCCTAAACAATGGATTGACATGCTGCACAAACACGAGATATGTATTCCCTTCATTCTATTCATTGCTCTTTTCTTTCTGTTGCACGCCCTTCCTTTATTTATGGCGCAAATGTGATCTGCTCTCCTATAAGCCTTCGTTAAGTGTTTTTAAAAATGCTGAAGGGCGCGATAACGCTGATACCTCTCGCTTTCGATGAACATTAGGGCAGAGTCTGAACGACCGAGACCGTGCGAGAGGAGGCGTGGAGCGCTCGTGTAGCACCACGAGAAATGGCACAAAGGTTCCTGGTACGCCTACTGACAAAACGTCTTGAAGGAGTCCGCGGTCTCGCATAGTGATTGCATAGTATTACGTCCCAGCGCATTCTTTTACGTCAAAAAACCAGATATGCTGAGGGCTCCAGAAAGTTCGACCACGTGGAGTTCTTTGACGTGCGCTGCCATGGCACAGTACAGGGGCTTCAACATTTCGCATCCATCGAAATGCAGCAGCGGCGGCCGGGTCTATCACGCATCCAGATTTAGTCTCTAATTCAACATAAAAAAGTTCAATAACGGGATTGTTTACTCTAAAATCCGCGTTTATACAGCAACGCACAAAGCATATTCATATTTGGAATTATTAAAATTAAGCAGGTAAATGTGCCCCTCAAAACAATTTCCTCAGATCATTGATGAGAATCTAAAAATAAGAATAGCTTAATAAAGGAGTCCTAAAACAACTTGGAGGAAGGAAAAACTAAGCAGAGGCCATGCCATCACATTCGTGAAGCCCGCGCATCGCTAACAACCGCAGCGCCCTCAAACGGATTGATTGCCATACTGGAAATTCCTCCTTCAACGCGCCGTACCCTTTCCCATCTCGAGGTCGTCTGCTATCAAGCGCAGTCACGCAAAGCGAAAATTGGCCGTTATCCTTGCTCGCTGGTAGATATACCTTCAGTGCTTACCGGTTTCAATTTCGAAGTTTTACCTAGCAACAATTTCTAATGTTATTAGAAATGGCTTTGTTGGATATACGTAGAAGTTTCAATACGCCGTAAAAATAATCAAACCGAAGGCCGATACAAATTTCAACAATGATGCGATCTTTCAACAATGATGCGGAGAATCTTTATAAAAAAATCCAAGAAACAGCCCTTCAATGTTAAACTGAGAGCACGCTATAAGAAATACTGTAACCATCTCTGTTCACAGTTAAAAAGAGCAAAAAGAAGATACTTCGAACAGAAAATATTAGAATGCGGGAGTAACTCTGCCAAAAAATGGAAAGTAGTGAATTCTTTTCTAAACAGAAATGGCAACCAAGGAAACAATAATTCAATTATTCATAATGGCATTATGCACACAAATTCTCGCGACATTGCTGACGCATTTAGTGATTTCTTTTTTTCAAACGATCTGGCATCGGACCAAGTTTTAGACTACCAAATCACTCGCCTACCCCATTCTTTTTATTTGTTCCCCACTTCTCCCGACGAAGTAATCACCGTAATTCGTAATCTAAAAACCACGAGCGCTGGCCTAGACGACATTAGCCCTTCCCATATAAAGTTAATTGCCTTCCCTATATCTAATATTCTTGCAGATATCATTAACCTAATATTTAAAACAGGGACCTTTCCCCGAGAACTCAAGCGTGCTAAAGTAACCCCAGTATTTAAAAAAGGAGACCGTTCATTGGTAACCAACTACCGACCCATATGTGTGCTTCCGTTCTTCAGCAAATAATCGAAAAATTGCTTGAGAAGCGCGTAACTAAGTACCTCGAGAAGTTTCATATTCTTACTGATTATCAGTTCGGTTTCCGTCCTGGATATTCTACTGATCTGGCTTTATTATTTATTACTGAATTTCTAAAAAAAGCGGTTGATGAAGGCACTTTAGCTGGATCAGTTTTTGTTGACCTAACTAAAGCCTTTGATACTATTAATCATCAGATACTCTTCCTAAAACTAGAAGCAGTTGGAATATCTGGTCCTGCTTTGTCACTTATTCGTAGTTACCTCTTTAATAGAAACCAAATGGTCAGTATTTCCGGTTCTTACTCAAGACAAAAAACAATTAACACAGGGGTACCACAAGGGTCCATTTTGGGCCCTCTTTTGTTTTTAATTTATATTAACGACCTACCTAATTATATCATGCACTGTAAATGTTTGCTCTACGCTGATGATACGACGATATTTGGCTGCGACAAAAGCATTGACTGCCTAATAGATAAACTAAGTTCTGACCTTCGCAACATATTATGCTGGTGTAAATTAAACAAATTAAAGTTCAATCCTCAAAAAACCCAATTCATTGTCTTTTCATCACATCAACGCTCGCTAGTACCCGCTCCTACACTTTCTATTCCAGATAACTTGATCCACGCTAGCAATGACTGTATTTACTTAGGTGTCAGACTCGATAGAAACTTAAAGTTCCTTAGCCATATTTTAGATGTTCAAATAAAGTTGTCTTATGGTATACGCATCCTCATTATTTCTCGCCACTTTTTTTCACACTCCATTCTCTTGTCACTATACTACGCATTTATTCACTCGCATATCAATTACTCCATAACTACTTGGGGTAATACCTACAATACTCACCTTGCACCGTTCCAGACTGTTCAGAACAAAGCAATCAGAATAGTAACTTCTAGCTCATGTAACAGTAACTCCAAACAATTGTTCTATGCCTATAATGTACTTACAGTGCACGATACAGTTAAATACAGTCTATCCATCTGGTTATTTAAGCATATCAATAATAGATGTCCCTTTTCTATCATCCCATCTTCTTCACTTCTTAACCCCAACAACACTAGATTTGCTTTACAGAAAAACTTCATCTTGCCGAAAATCCGAACTAACTACGGTAAACAAACCGCCCAATTTAGTGCATTTTCCATATGGAATTCACTGCCGTCTGTCTTAAAATCAATGACTTTAAGCTCATTTATCAAAGATTTAAGAAAGTTCCTTATCAATCAATATAACACCACATAACATTTCCTTTACACAGCCCCTAAAGCATACTTTTGTATCTTTTTATATAGTATATTGTGCAAACCTTTTCTTCTCTTTCAAGTGTATCACTTGTTTTCTTGTTTCTTATACTATGTATTTGAAATGTATATGAACACTGTTCTCAAAATGTATATTGCAAGTTTTCTTCCTTCCTGTCGATTCTAAAGTCTAATTTTTCTTCATGTTTACTATGTACAGGAGGTCCCAATTCAGTCTCCGACTCTGGGACCTCCTTCTGTATATTGAGTTGCAATAACTTGAATTTATGGAAATAATAAAATTTCTGATTCCTGATTTCTGATTTCTGATGCCGGTAGACGCCTAAGCGTAACATTTGAACCGCTTTGTTCTGGACCGATACTGCTTCCGGTTCGCGTTCAGTACAGGTTCGGGGACCTTTCCGAAAGTATCAGATCGAGTGGGGGTTCAGCTTCGCAAAAATTGGGTTCAGGTTCGGTTCGGCACTCCGGATCTCATAACTGTTATTAGGCAGTTATAATTGGAACGGACCGCAGTTCACCGAAATACGTACAGTTACACTTGCCAGGCGAAGGCGCTCTTTTCCGGAATCCACTTTATGGCAGCGAAGGGAACTGGGTGGCAGCGGCCACGCTGAAGCTCCGTACAAGCTGTTAGGCTGGCCTGAAACTTTGCTGCCATAGTCTGGGCTATGCTGGGTGTTGGTGGGGGGACTTTTGGAAGCCGGCCTGAGTGCTCCATCTTCAGGGGCCTGCACGAACAATTTGGTCAGTATACTGTACCTGTATTCCCTTAAACTCTCTATATAATGGAATTGCGATGTTACGGATATCTTACTACACGTTTTATTTTTCTGTTCACGTCAGGAATACATCGAGGAGATTACCCTCTAGTTGAAGATGAAATGTGTGCACATAATGACATAAGTACAAATGCGATCAGCCTACCTATGATGTGTATTGTCAAGCTACCATCTTTTGTCGCTGCTGCTGTTCAGTAACTCTAGTAACTCTGCAATATTTGGTTTTTCTCCACAGCGTCGGACATTAACTTCGTGTTTTCTGAAATTTCGGAAGCACACCGCAAAGAACTTCGCTTTAACGGGCCCAAAATCCTTTGTAATAACTACAAAGGCTATTTCTGAAAATGTGCTGTCCAGCATGGTAACAAAACAACCTTCGTTATCATGGAATACTGGTCTAAGCTTATGCTCCACACAATAATTAAACAACAGTCGGATAGGTTCAGAAGCCTTAACAAGATCGTGCGATTGTTTGATGCCAGCAACATTCCTTAGAAGATTCCGTGTAGCTGCGGACTTTTCTGCGCAGGGCAAACAGCGCGTTGTATTAATAAGAGATTAATTGAACATATAAGCAAAGAATATCGCTCTCAGATGGAACGCCGTGCAATCTATCTTTGCACAACGTTAGAAGGATGCGAGATTCTTTGCAGGCATAGGAATGAAGAAACGCGTTCGATGGTCGAGGCCTGGCAAATCCATAATAGTGGAAGCGCGTGCGTAAGTCAGCCGTCGGTTAGCTTAAACAGAGAAGAGAAAAATTGTCTTAACGGGTATCTATCGCTTAGACCGGCACGTGTACCCATTTGACAGGTGGTGCTACCATTCCTGGGCATGCGCAGATAAGTTGTGCGGCTTCTTTCTTTTTCGCCTCTCTGCCCTGTTTCAGTTCATAGCCGGCTTTCGAGCTGAACATTGAATCATTCTTGTAGCGCAAGCGATATACTTTCCCAAGTAAGTACAAAACGTGCATTCATGTTCACCTTGAATTAATTTCGTTGATTTCTGGTATTTTACGTGCAAAAACCAGATATGATTTTGAAAGACGCCGTAGTCGAGGGCTCCGTAAATTTGGCCACGTGGGGTCCTTTAACGTGCACTGACATCGCAGAGTACGCCGGCCTCGACATTTCGCTTGCATCGAAACGCAGTCGCAACCGCCGGGATTCTATCTCCCGACGTTTGGATGAGCAGCCGAGTTCCATAGCCACAAGACAACCGTGGCGGGGCTATTCAGTTTAAATGACAGTGTATTGTGAAGCAATGTCGAATTGTCGCAACTACTGTTCAATAACTTTCGCAGAAATGATCACCTTCTCAGCGGTGGTTTGTCCTGAGAGACGTCCACACTGCACGGATTCCCCGGGCAGCACTAACATCCGCAGGCGGTCGGTGTCGGCAATAGAAATCTCGCATCCGTGCAGCAGCACACCCGTATCAGCGTGCCAGAGGTGGCTAACAGTGGTGTTGCTTTCCATGCTCCATCTCTTCGCCGGCACCTAGGTTAAAGATAACACAGACTCAAGGTGAAACGTTGAATCAATGTGCGGAAAGCTTTTGTGAATCGGCTAAATAAATTTTATTATCTGCGAATTCTAAGCCTGCAGCCGAACCAGTGTGAATACGTCATTGCAATATTCACATACACCGTACGTGTTGAGGCAATAACATATATTTGAAAACTCGATGTTCGAAAGTGGTTTTTAAGCACGAGCACGAAATTATTTTGCGAAATGTGGCATGCCAGAGCAGCGTATTTGAATTCAGAGCCGCGCGGCACAAGGAGGCTGTGGGTTAAATTTGATCACTTGGCCTCGTTTCACGTGTACAAAATTCCAAGTACACAACTGTAATTGCATTTCGCCTCAGTAAAGTGGGCCCAACATTGGCGGGAACTTAAGCTGTATCCTTGGGCTTATATCAGGGATAGCTTAGCGGCTTAGCTGCCATCGATAGATGAGCCTTCGACAGGTAAAGGTTTTTGCCCACCTCCGTCCTAAGTGCAAGGGACAAGCGATACTACATTTTCTTTGTAATATTGACGAGAGTTATATACGTAAAAAACTACTCCAGATATTTTATAGCATTAAGCATTTCATGCTGCTTGTGTCACTGTGGAACACTACGTAATTTCGAAAAATGACGTGTCCCAAAAGGCGAACGAAATTAAGTCTAGGCAGCCACGGAACATCCAGAACTATTTCCTCAAGAAGTGTATTTTAGGTCTACCGTTGTGCTGAAAATGCTTACATTTTATGTTTTAAAAGTGAATGGCCCATTCTCGGCAGGAACTGCCATGTTTCAGCATACATTTTTGAAATACATTTTTGAACAAAAAGCAAAATTATGCAGTTAGAAACGAAGTCCGTTATAAGTGGCAAGCAGCTACAATAGTCAGTTAAAAATAGTAGGCAGTTGCACTAGGCATTTAGAAACTGTATTATGCAGTTATACTAGGCGGTCACAACTGGTATCAGGAATTTATAAATGAAGTCGATTGAATTTTTTCCGTGAAAATTCATTCATCTGCCACTTACCAGACGACCACGCTGTTTTCCGGACTCCATTTTATAGCTGCAAAATGAATTGGAAGGCACCGACCACGCCGAGGCCCCCGGTGAAGTTCTCGGGCTGGCCTGAAACATTGCTGGCATGGCCGGGGCTATGCTGCGTGTTGGTGGTGCCACTTTTGGAAGCCGGGTTGGCTGCATAACGTTCTCGGGCCTGCGATAGGTTGCCAGGTGTGGTATATCTGTTTTGCGTTTAAACCACTTATATACAGTGAGATCACGCTGATACAATTTTCGGTTGACATGTTTCGTTTTCTAATTCGTGTGAAGGTTGTATCACGACATTACGCTCAGCTCAAAAGGCGTTTTTTTTTTGTCGCGGCACTCCGACCATGTCATGTTTGGCGCAATTTAGGCAACTGGAGGGCGCTTGTTGATCACATAGGGACCAAAGTTGGTCGTAATGTTTCACAAGGTCCTTTGCTTTCGTTAACACAATGAACCAGCTCGAGGTTCCCAACACAACGCGCTGTTGCAAAAAAAAAAAAAATCCGCAGCCGTGGGCTCCGAGAATCATGTTTCAGTCGCTCAGCACTATTAAGAAAAGCACACATATGCTACACTTAAATGTGTGTATTGTTAAGCAACCTGCTCTCGACGCTGCTGCAATTCGGTAACTCTAATAACAATGTTCACCTTCTCAATAATGGTCTGTCGTGAGAGGCATCCCCATTCCACTGGGTCCTCGAACAGCTGTAGCAGCGACAGCAACACGAAGATGTCAATAAGGCAGACACGCCTATCAGGGAGCACGTCCACTCTGACGTGCCAGCTGCCGCGAATTCCGATGTCACCTTTAATGATCGGACGCCTGCGAATCACCTATGATAATAATAATACAGTAGAACCCCGCTGTTACGTTCCCTGCTGCTGCGTTTTCCTGGCTGTTACGTTGTTTTGGGCCAGTCCCAGCATAGCTCCCATAGGAGTCAATTCATTAGGGACCCCGCTGTTACGTCGCAGTGTATAGGAACATTCCCGTATGTTACGTTGCGAATCGACATTCCAAGCGGCCACTGGCGATGGCAATATTGTCTTTTCACGTAGCTTGACTCGGGTTGACTGTATTAGCTGCACTATGGGCGACGCCCATTATGTTTCCGGCTTCCGCCAGCAAAATTATGGCACTGCAGTGCAAACTGTTTGTGACGGAATCGCGTACACGCGTACAGTGATTACATTTCCATCGACGATGTCGTTGTCACCTCCGAGAATTTCTCTATCGACGAAATGATAGCCGAGTGTGCGGATGCGTGCACTGAAACCACTAGCACTGAAATAAAATTGTTTGCCGATCACCACTTCTCTCATTTTTCCTTTTTTCCCGTTTCTCGGCTCTTACGTTTATTTTCTACGGTCCCGTGAAAAACGTATCAGCGGGGTTCTACTGTAATAATAATAATAATAATAATAATAATAATAATAATAATAAATCACATGGAGGTTCAGCGCCCATGTTACCCTAACTGTCGAACACAACATTTCTGTTAAGTAATAGAGTGCTGTACAAGCCAATGCAAAGCGTACGTATGCGTTCGATTCATATGTACCGTTTTATTATCCGTACTTCAAAACGCCTTAACCTTATGTCCTTTTGCTCATGTTTCTCGTGTTTCATCACAGATTTCGAAAATTGAATACCGAATTAGGTAGATTCGGTTTTGACCCCGCTATGACCATGACACGAAAAATTTGTATGATACTCGTTTTGTACGTCATTCTCAGAGATAAATCACCACAACGTTCGACAAACACACTATATGCATTCTATTACCGTGGGACAAAGATATGGTAAACCGAAAAGGACTTGCAATGGAATCAACAAGCCATTGGTCAATTTGTTTGAGACCTGTTTAAGACATCTTTTAGCGATGTCTACAAGCCGAAATTCACTATAGTGCTCAGCAAATGAAATGCGATGTTCGCACCGCGTGATGGCTGGCGCATTTTGCGCTCTTCAAGTTACGTGGATGATGACAGAGGTAGCACACTTTATCACACTGTTTTGCGGAGTCTTTCGGTTTCACTGAATACCAAAAGCAATCAGCTCGCTCTAAAAAGTGCGAAGCTATGGTGCAAAAAGGGCCTGCAGCCATCCGCTCCGTGTATCGCGTTCCATTCGCTGAGCACTGTGCGCACAATTTCTTTCGTAGTCACGTTTTTCTGGTGACACGAACGGACGTGTAGACTAACTGCCACTGATCTGTGTATGTCAACGAATCACTGAGATACAAATCCTCGACGCGCCAAGAAATATTTCTTTCGCACGCAAAAGCCAGAAAGATATGCATTCACTCTGTCCCTCCGTGCTCACCTCCCTAAGCTGAACTCGTCGCTGCGCTGTACCACAGGGCTCTTTCGCCGCTCGCCTCGCCGTCCAGCAATCCACGTTCTCGTAAAGCATTCCTTCCTCCAGTAGCCCGGGCTCATGTGGTTGGCAATGCTTGCGATGACACGACTCGTTCGAACAAGCTTCTTCTTCTTCTTATCCTTCCCGGCCGATCTTCTCGTTCTGAGATCGCACGTGGTCTTCACCGTTGTCTTTCTTTCTTTTGTTTCTTCCTTGAAGTTTGGCTCTTGCCCACTACGGGGGATTGGCCATGAAGCCGGCGGTTAATATAAAGAGGGGAAAAAAATTGAGCTAAAACAAAGGAAGAATAAAGAATCGGTAACGTAAGTAAGAATGAAATGTTAGAAAATGATAGACTATTTATAATAGAAATGAACCATAATAAAATAATTTGAGGTTTAATCAACTAGTGGGAGCAATTTCGAGGTACGAAGATTTGAATGGAATGATGATTAGCAATGAATTCCTTTTTGTGTCACGAAGGAAATTGCACATGGCTAAGCAGACGTTCCTGTTGCTCTAACCTAGTGAGGACGCTCCACAGGAAAGAATGTTCTGAGAATTAAGGGGAATGTTTAAATTCCTGAATAAAATTTCGAAATGCCTTTTCCTCTGACTACTAAAGCGCTGACAGGTAATTAAAAAGTGATCAATATTTTCAGGCTCTCGACAATAACAGCATAGTGGAGATGGCACAAGACCAGACCTGTGTAAATAAAAATTCAATGGAGGGATACGACAGCGAAATTTTGTTATTGCCACTTCCAATTTACGAGAGGGACACCACTTATTATCCCAAACAAAAGAAAGATGTCCATATTCTTCAATTGGTAACTTCATTTTTAAAGGATCTTGAAGTAAAGAGTACTTACGGAATCTCGACAAAGTAACGAAGGCAGTAGTAGGCACCACGGACATTACCGGCCCATCTAGGGACCACCGCGCGAGAACATCAGCCATCTCGTTTATAAATATGCCACGATGGCCCGGCACCCACATCAGTCGCACTTCACGCACGTGGGGAGGAATTAATGATATGAATGTGTTTAGAACAGAAGACTTGGAAGGAGAAGCTGAAGCGAGGGATGTGCATACCGAAAGCGAATCAGTCACTATAACAACTGCCGAATTGTGTACAGGAATTTTGCGAATGGCTAAAAGAATGGCTAAGAGCTCTGCTTCAAATAAAGGTGTATAATCCGGGAGGCGCAAAGTATATGACCAGTAGGAAGTCTCTGAAAAAATGCCCACTCCCGCTTTCTCCTCACGCATGGATGCATCCGTCGCAATTATATTATCAATTCCCAATTGGCATAAATAATCTTCTAATAAACCTATTAAATATCTGGAAGGTAGGAGTTTGGCATTAGAAGGGAATATATTATCCAATTCAATTTTAGCATTGGCCAATGGTTTATCCGTTGAGACGATATCGTGAATGTTAACATCTAAAGCCTCTAGTTGATTCTGCACAAACAAAATTTGAGGTCTGTATATGCGAGACCAAGGCTCATCAAAAAATGTTAACGCTTCAGTGCAGAATACGAAGTGTGATCGCCTCTGTGAAGACGCATAAATTTGCAAATATGTTTTGACAGTGAGGATACGGAATCTGCAAGCTAACGTGGGGATTCGGGCTTCTTGGTACAGAACATGATTTGCAATAAATTTTGGTACCTTGTGACAACTCCGAAGCGCCTCTCGCTCTAAAAGAACCAAAGGATTAATCTTGTATGCCGGACCACCAGAGTATAAAATGCAACCAAATTCCAGAATCGGACGAACATACATACGGTATATCATAAGAAGAGTGTCTCTGCGTAACCCAGAGGGGTGCTGGCCAAGTCTGCGTATCATCCCAACAGCGCGAGTAGCCTTACATTTAATGTGCTCAATATGGTGGCGCCAACTCAGTTTATGATCGTAAAACACACCTAAATACTTCATGCACTCTGTTTGAGGGATTATTTCCTGGCGATACTGAAGGGAAATGCTTACTGGATCATTCAAAGGAAAAACAATAACTGAACTTTTACTAACATTTAAAGTCATGCTAATTTGAGTAAACCATAACTCTAGTCTTCCTAAATAAGTTTGTAAGATTGCATGCAATGAGTGAATATCACCAGCAGACGCGAAGAACGCAATGTCGTCTGCATATACATACACTTGAATGTTATTGTCTAATGGTACTGAGCTTAACAGAACGTTAAATAATACAGGAGATAAAACAGAACCTTGAGGGACTCCTCTGGACTGATTATATTTCAGTGAGGATAATCCACGCTGGGAACAATAAAACTTTCTATTATTTAAAAACTCATACAACCAGTTAATAATATAGCGCGGGAAATTCAAGCTTTTTAATGAATTGAGAAGGATGACATGCTCGACACTGTCGTATGCCTTAGCTAAATCTAGAGTTACTAGAGCTGCATATTGTCGCCTGTGACGAGCAAGCTTAATTCGTCCCTCTAAATCTACATGTGCATACCATATGGAATATCCAGGTCTAAAGCCAATTTGACACGTGCTCAATATTGAGTGATCTTCCAAAAATTTCATGATTCTAACGTAGAGCACTCTTTCAATTAATTTTATAACATGCGAAGTTAGTGCGATAGGTCTAACATTATCAATATGCATATCTACTCCTCGTTTTTTAAGCAGCGGGATAATTTTCGCAAGTCTCCAATCTGGAGGAATCCAACCTCTTTCGAGTGAGTAGTTGACGAGATTTAGGAGGTCCCGAGGAGACACATCAAACAAAATTTTTAGCATGCCTGTCGTAATGCCGTCTGGGCCTGGAGCTGAATTGGGGAGCGACTGAACTGCGCGCGCAAGTTCTTCTATAGTCACCTTCACGAAATCATCTACACATACAGGTTTGGGGAATACTGTTTGTATTTGAGTGGTAAAGCGCCTTCCTAATCCCAATGCAATATCGTTTAACACGGCAGACAGTTCTTTTGGAGCTAAAACAACCGATTCTATGGTTACGGGTGCAGAAATAGCCTTACGAAATCGAAGAAATCTGAAAAGAGCTTTCTTGTTTCCACTTTGTGAGAGAAAGCTGTATTGGTTTTCGTCATGTTTAGCTTTGGCTATGAAAACAGTTCTTTTAAACATGGCTGAGGCATACTTGTAGTTACTCCAGTTAGTAGGGCACTGGTTAACAAGGAGTTTTTTCCATGCAGCTTTTCTGCGCCTGTATTCACGTTCACAATCAGAGTCCCACCAGGCACTTATAGGCTTACTTTTCGCCGAGGATACGGTGAACTGTGCTTTTCTCATAGAGCATTTGAGAACACCACAAAGACTCATCGCTTTAATGTCATTTCCAGAACTGGTCAGTGAAGATAAGCTTGAATGTAGACTTTTTTTAAATTTTGAGTAGTCGACAAAAGTCAGTGTCTGAATATCTAAAGGAATCACTGGACTATTAACGTCCATCAATATTGGGCGGTGATCACTATTTGTTGCAGTATCAACAACAGCCCAAGAAGAGACGTGCAAGCTTGAGCTGGCGAATGTTAAATCCAAAACCGATCTTGTGTTGCATCGTACAAAAGTGGCTACTTTAGAGTTAAGACATGTATAATTGTTCGTACACATCCAATTCCACAACAATTTACCCGACAAATCAGTGCGGTAACCCCAATAAACATGATGCGAATTAAAGTCACCTGCAAAGAGAGAGTTTGCTCTACAGAAGCTCTGAATGATGTCCAGAGTACCTTCCTCTTGTACGCCAGATGGAAAGTAGCTGTTGACAATGCTGAGAGGAGCACAACCTGGGAGTGCTAGTTCAAGTACTAAAATTTCGTAATCACTTGATATTGCCTGATAAACCAGTTTCGCTCTATGGCAAAATTTTGTTGATATAAAAAATGCCAATCCTCCACCTCGTGTATTCCTGTCCAAACGAAAACATTTATAATTTGGTAATTGATAATTTTGACCTGATGATAACCAAGTTTCTTGCAATAAAACAATGTCGGGAGACTGTTGAGATAGAAGGTAAAGTAAATCAGTAGTTGCAGAAAGTATAGATCGGCAGTTCCACTGAAGAACCCTAAGGTTCCCTATTTTGCTGACAAGCGAGCAGCCGCAACTGCTTGATCCAAAATACTATCTTTTAAAAGGTCAGTTCTGGTCAAGGGCTCTTTCACACATTTTTTGGTTTTAGCATTAGAAGAATTCTGTTTTTTGTTCGTAGGTGATCTGGTGCGTTTAAGAATTCGAGCGTCCATGTCTACATCCTGAATATCTTGCAAACTTGAATCAGAAAAGCAATCTTGACTAGTCTTTTGTGAATTAGAAGGCCGTAACTCATTATTGCTAGGAACGTCTGATTGGGACCCAGATGAAGAATTAAATAAGCTAAAAGGATTCTGGAAGCTCTTAGCGAACTGCTCGGAAATACCAGCCAGCTGCGAGGATATGACTTGGGCCAATGTCTCAGAGACAGTCAGAAGAAGTTTCTCTAGTGATTTTTCTACTGCTTTTTCAACGATGGTCGAAATGGACTGAGCAACTGATGCATCCATAGCGAGAGGCGACCGGGCTGTAATTCCGGCATATCCATGCATCCTGCTCTGAACTTCAGCAAGAGCGTCTCGACGCGAACAACGCCTTCTCTCGATAATTTCAATAACCTGCAGTTCTTTAGACCGAGCAGGACAATCGGTGTGATCAGCTGTGCAACTGGCTTGGCATAGGCAACATGACTGATTATCAGACTTACAGTCTTCAGCACTATGATCAGCTCCACAAACACGGCACCGAACATTAGATCGGCAACCGCTTGCGCTATGTCCATATCGCCAGCATTTGCCACACTGTAGAGGGCGTGGGGCAAGGGGTTCTACCTTGTAGATTAGCGGCCATGCTTTAATCTCCGAGGGACGAGATGTGCCTGCAAATGTAGCAATAATTGTCTCGGTTGGAAACTTGACATTATTAACTTGCCTGTTACAGCGGTACACTGACACAACGCCTGCTTCAGAAAAAATCTCCAAGACTTCCGCCGCACTTAGGCTGACATCTACACCTCGAACTAGGCCTTTACAACAAGCAAGGTGGGGAGGGATGAAGCAGCTCACCGGATGAGTGGCAAAGGAAGTACATTTTAGAAGATCTCGGATACAGGCCTGGTCTGGTGAGCAGCAGAGAATCCCGCCGCGTCCAAATTGACGAACCTCGGTTATCTGAAGGAAGTGTGGCGTAGCCGTGCGAAGCTCTGACTGGATGGCCTTAGGGTTCTTCATGCGAATGGCCCCACCATCCGTCGGCACCAAAGCAACAGGAACGCTGCTGATACCACTGCGCAGAAATAGCTCCAAAGGTACATCCTGAGAGGGAATAGAAGCAGACCAGAGGGCAGCCCTCTGGCCTGGAGATGAGACAGACATCACAAAAAGTAAAAGTTACACTTGAATGCGCAGATAACTTAATACGGTAAACTAATAAGACAAAATAAAAAGTAACCGCCGGCAACAAAGCAAAAGCCCCGAGAGAGACTTCACCAAAACAAGAAGCCAAGGAGAGAGCAAGCGCAGAGCGTTCGAACGACCAGCCGCGCCAGCGTGCACAAGGCAGTTACTTACGACGTCTTCGTTTGTTAAGCGGAAAGCCCTATATCTGTTTTTTGTCTTCCACTCTTCTTTTTTTTGTGAGTCACGATACACAACAAATATAACAGGCCATTCAACATAATGAGGTGGTATACTATTTACGTTCTTTCGCTCTAAGTGCTGCCAAATCGCTAGTGACCTCTGTCTTTGGGAGAAGAGAACGACGAAGAGAAGCGCATTTCCGGACAGTCGACTGTCTAGCGTGTATTAACTTCGTGGCGTCCGCCTTTTATTCAATTGCTCTCTCCTGTTCTCTACGGCTAGAGTTTTCTTGTGGGAAATGAAGATGACATACGTAATCCAGTGAAATATTAACCTGCACTTCTTAAGCGGTAAAAATTATGAGCATTAGACCTGCACATTGAACTTTGTACTGTGTGAAGTGTGACACGTCACTACGGGAAATGAGTGCAGCGGGTATCTGGGCCATAAAGTTTGACATTCGTAGTGCTGAGGTTAACTCAGTAAACAAACATCTTGTCACCTACTTGTGGTATTTTGAGAGGAGCCACTTACCGTGCTCTTAGCCACTCCTAGCTCTGCATTCTGAATTTTCAATCTGACGATTTGGTTCCCTCGATCACTGGCAACGATGCTCGAAACACTCTTGCACATCCTTTACGATTTTTGATATAGTTAGCGTGCCTTTGTCTTCACGGAGCGTTTGTCCTGCCACCAGCATATTTATGTCGACATTCAGTCGTCGCCACGTTTTCGTCACCATGCCCGGATCCGAATGCTTGCAAAGTGGCAAAAATGCGCTTCCACCGCTCAAACTCAACCTCCTTGCTTCGTGCCAACTTTTTGAACCATTTTACTTAAATAAGTACGTCAATGAAAGAAAATATTTGTTTACGAAAAATCGCCAGGCATTTAGGCGCCAATTAACCGCTTTAGTCAGGAAGCGTATTGCCGCCGCGTTTCCGCAGGCGACCCACCGTGCTAAGGGATTTGGAGAGAGAGAGCTATTTATTGGAATGCACATGAGTTCACCTAGCGTATCTATGAGCGCTTACATGCTACTCCTTATAAGGAACGGA
>JABSTT010001777.1:0-39999 GCA_013339685.2 Hyalomma asiaticum
TACATTTACTCATGGCATGTCTCGGATATAGTGTAGTCGAGTGATATAAACGGCGACACCTCCATGATTGTTACTTGCCCTATGTGAGTATTCAGACTTGTATGAAGGGAGACCAAACAAATTTTTGTCGTCATCGCTAAGCCAAGTTTCAGAGATACCGATAAGTGAAAACGGATTGTCGAGAGCAGAGAGAAGAAGCTGTATGTCGTCAATGTGTTTACGGATGCTTGTTGCATTAATATGAATCGCAGAGCGGGAGACTGGTGAAAGAAAGCTATTGAGATGGTCTATTGAGAAATAGGAAGCCATAATTGGATGGGGGCAAGCGCAACAAAGGAAGAAATTCAATTCAAGCTTGTTCTCTAGCAGATTTTGGATAGGTCGGCTTCGCAGGTGATGCGGAGCACCTTGCTCTCTGTGGTCCTTCTGGCTTTGATTTGACAGTTGTCTGTCCATAAGAACTTCCAGTTGTTCGCCTTCTTTAATGTCATTGCCTGAGAAAAAAGTGCCTTATTTTCTGGGGTGAGGTGGTCGTTAACGTATACAGGGTTGTTGGCGGCTCCGGGCAATCCAATGTCACTTAGGCACAGCTTGGCCTTTCGAGCCTTGCTCACGAATTCAGTCTTTTTCGTCCGAGAGCAGAAGCGAGCAAGTAAGTACTTTGCACCAGCTTTCACGGTTGTAACACGGTGAACGACGTCGAGATCACTGGGTGCCACTTTACAATTAATCTTATCTCCTATAGTCTGCATGATCGCCGCGCAGTCTTCCCCTTCTGTCACCGGGATTCCCTTGATCTCGACGTTATTAATTCGTTAGTATTGTTCCATTTGCTTCACTTTAAGTGATAGTTCCGCGTTTTGAGCTTTTAACGCCTTGTTCTCTGCAATAAGAGAGACATTATCCTTACGCAAGCTTTCCACAATGTCTTTCATGTGCTCAGCGCTGGTTATCAACTCGCTCATTTGATTTTTCATTTCGGAGAAGTTCACACTAGATAGCTGTGCTCTGACGATGAACTTGTTAAAGGTAGCATCAACGAACTTATCAGGACACTCGTTGAGTACTGCTTCAAGTTCGAGAACTTTTTTGTTCAACTCAGCAACAGTAGGAATTGCGCGGATTTCAACAAAGCAGTACAAATACGCTCAAAACTGTCGTAGCCGAGCGTTGCTACGCGCTGTCGAACAAGGAGTCAACGTAACTTCGAACCATTTATTCCAGCGGAGTGCTCGCCATTAAAACGATACGAGCTTGTCCACCCGCGCCGTCACAGCATTGCCTTTCACCACACACGCGGCTCTCCGTGCGCCTGCCACGCGGCGTCGCCGTGGTCGGCGGTCCACGACACCCCCCTTTCTTCGGAAAGGCAGGCTACAGGTCCAGACGGCTTGGAGGTCGACACAGGCGTCCAGTTCTTGTTATCGTCACTGGTTGCATGTGCTTGCCTGTACGCCTCGTAAGCCCAGCTGAAGTCTGTACCAGATAGGATCTTGGTTGACCCGCTTCTTGCGTCACAGTCCCATGGGACGCTGCCCCACTCAGAATTCGCACAGCTGTCTTCGGTAGGATGCGCTCTCTGCTTCACACTCTGTGTCGCCTGTTGTAGGTGCGATGGACTTGGCCTCTATATGTTTCGTTCTTGCACCTGAAGTCGCTCTCGTCCCACTTCGGTTTGAGCATTTTGGTGGTCGACGGCAGAGTTGTGTTGATGCGGCGTCCCATTAGAAGTTCTGCTGGCGAGAAGCCTTCCACTGTTGGTGTGGCTCTGTGTGACAGCAGTGCCATGTTTATGTTGGGAGATTTCTTCAGGAGCTGCTTGGCTGTTTGCACTGTGCGCTCAGCCATGCCGTTACTTTGGGCGTAGTATGGGCTTGAGGTCATGTGGTTTGCACCCCATCGTTTCATCAGCCGCCTGAACTCCCACGAGGCAAACTGTGGACCATTGTCCGTGCGAATTGTTCTTGGCACCCCAAATCGTGCTATGATTGGTTCCAGAACGCTGACAACGTCTTTCGTAGCTGTGCCACGTAGTTGCTCGAGCTCGAAGAATCTAGAATAGTAGTCGACAACCACGATGTACTCTTTCCTTTCCAACGAGAAAAGATCAATGCCGATGGTATCCCACGGATATGCAGGCAGTGGTGTCTGGAGAAGTGGTTCAGTAGCAGGCTTCCTATGTTCTTGGCATACCTGGCATCATTGCACGTTCCAATACCTGGTCACCATACGGATTGTCTTGCTCTAGCCCGACACCGAGTTGTGCCCATGTGACCTTCGTGAAGTCTTTCGAGCACTCCAGTCTGAGACTGGGTGGAATGACGAGGCTATCACACTTAAAGAGCAAGCCTTCAACTAGCGAAAGTTCACTGGCCACTTCTGCGTAGCGCTGGAGTTCTGGTGCTAAGCCATGTACAGAAGGCCATGCTGAAGTGCATAGGGTTGCCGCTGTACTCAATGTGGTGTCCGCTTGGATGTTGAGCTTGATCCTTTCTAGCATGTGCTCTGATGCTGGCAGCTGCTCCAGGGTTAGGGCTTCAAACTCTTCCACGGCACTTTTGATGTCTCTGTCGGCGCATTTTGCAGCAGGGTTCTGTTGTGGCTTCCGAGACAACAGGTCAGCTGTGAACAATTTGTTCCCTGGTGTGTGAGAGATTGTATAATCGTACTCCCGAAGGCACATGCGAAGACGTTGCAGTCTTGGACTCAGTTCATCCATGCGCTTGGTCGTCAGCAGAGAAACCAGGGGCTTGTGATCTGTTTCGATGTGAAATGATGAGACGAGAAGGTGCTTGCGGTAGTGTTCACATGCCCAAGTGATGGCTAGGGCTTCCTTCTCAATTTGCGCATATCTCTGTTCTGTCTCGGAGAGTGAACGTGAGGCATATGCCACTGGTAGCAGCCTTTCATGCGACTGCTGCAGGAGAACTGCACCTAAGCCATAAGACGATGCATCCACAGACAGTGTGTGAGGCTTTCTTGTGTCGTAGTGCACGAGGACTGGTGTTGCACTTAGAACCTGCTTCACACTTTCAAAGCTTTTCTGTTGTGCCAGGCCCCAGTACCACTTGGCATCTGCACGCATGAGGTCTCTCAGTGGCTTAGTCATGTCAGCAAGGCCTGGAAGAAACTTTGCCAGATGGTTTGCTGATCCAAGGAATGACCTGACTTCGGACGTATCCTTTGGCGCCTCAATCTGTGTGATGGCCTCCACTTTGTCTGGGTCAGCTCTGATGCCTTCTGCGGAAACAGTGTGTCCCAGAAA
The DNA here is from genome assembly GCA_013339685.2 of Hyalomma asiaticum. Classification (NCBI taxonomy): domain Eukaryota; kingdom Metazoa; phylum Arthropoda; class Arachnida; order Ixodida; family Ixodidae; genus Hyalomma; species Hyalomma asiaticum. The sequence goes on from JABSTT010001777.1 coordinate 3,266, forward strand.
CTTGACCTCGCTCTGTCGAAATGCACATTTGTTGACGTTGAGCGCGATGCCTGCCTTTGCGAGCCAACTCGGCACTTTGTGAAGATTTGCATCATGTTCTCCAATGGTTCTTCCGGACTCGATGATGTCATCTTGTAGGCATGTCAGTCCGTCCAGTCCCTCTAAGACTCTGAGCATCTCACGATGGTAAAATTCTGGCGCCGTAGAAATGCCGAAGGGTAGTCTGAGGAACTGGAACCACCCAAATGGAGTGATGAACGTTGTAAACTCACGCGACTCTTCAGAGGGGAGGACTTGCCAGTAGCCTGCAAGTGCGTCTAAGCGACTGAAGACTTTTGCACCGGCTAGCTTGGCGAGGCATTCATCGACTGTAGGCATCAGCATGCGTTCGCGAACGATCTGCTGCGTTCGCGAACGAACATATCCTCAGTTCATTGTTTCTTTTCTTTGCTATCACCATTGGGAGCACCACTGTGTCGCATGTTCCACCTTCTGTATGACGCCGATGTCTTCCATTCTTTCGAGTTCCGCCTCAACGAGACGTAGAAGAGGAATAGGCGCTCGCCTTGGGTAGCTGACTGCGTAGGGCTTGGCGTCGCTGGTCACTTTGATGCGGTATGTGGTCTCCATCAACCCGAGTCCTGATGTCAGCTTGGGGTACTGTGCCAGAATGTCAGGGATGTCACACTCTTGCGTTTCTGCCAACTCCAGTGGCCGTTGCACTATGCCCAGTGACTCTACTGCTGAACGACTGAGAAGAGCTTCTCTCAGCCGTTTGATGACGAAGACCTTCTCTTGTAATCTTGCGTTTCGCCATTCTACCGTGGCCCTAAAGTAGCCTGCTGTGTCGATTGGTACTTGACCTGGGCCAGTCACCGCCTGATTTGCTGTTTCCAAAGGTCCCATGGTGTCCCTGGGGTAGTCCTTCAATGGCACTGCAGTGACGTCGGCACCTGTGCCGAGTTTGAATATGAGAGGTGTGCCGTTCACCGTTGCCCTCACTCTCCAAGGCTCACTAGACGTCGTGCTTCGCGCCTCACCGACATGCAATTCCTCCATGCACTGTCGTCGCTCGGACAAACGGTTGGGCATGTCACTCTTGCGCGCACTTGAGAGGCACACTGTTGCGTAGTGGCCTTTTTTCCCAGAGCTACTGCACGTCTTGCCCGCGGCTGGACACTGCGCCTTCGTGTGGTTGCGGGCTCCTCCGCACCACCGACAACGTCCGGCGTCATCGCGTTTTGCGGTGCGTAGACGGCAAGGAGGTGCTCGAGACGGTGTTTTTGTTTCTTTCGGGATGCCCTTTCCGTGGCCTGACTTTCTGACCTCATCGACCGCAACAGTGGGGTGCTCCTTGCGGCGAATTTCAGTTTGCTGTTGCTTCACCACCTTAGAGTTCCTCGCCAATTTCGTCGTTGACTGCAGCGTCAGCTTGGGATCGAGCTGCATCTTCTCGCTCAGTCCGACGTCCAACAGTCCGACCACGAGACGGTCGCGGATCAGCTTGTCCTTGAGTTCACCGTATTCGCAAGCCTCCGCCAGTTTGTGTAGGTCCGTGATGAACGCTTCCACCGGTTCATTGGGTTGTTGTACACGGCAGTTGAACCTTGCCCTATCGTAGATTACGTTCGTACATGGTATGAAGTGCTCCTCAAACTTGCGTTTAACGGTAGCGTAGTTCGCCATTTCAGTGCCTGTCAGCTTCAGTGACGCTAAGATATCTTCCGCCTCTTTCCCCATGGCATACAAAAACGTGTTCACCTGCGTATTTTTGTCCCGGAGATGCAATGACGACACGAGCCGGTAACGTTCCCATCGAGCGATCCAGCACTTCCAATCCGCCAGGTCCTGGAAACCGAGCTTCTCGGGCAGCTCGACGGCGAAACGATTGAAGAAGTTCCCGCCATTTTGCTGCAGCGCCACAGCGGCTCTTTGTGCGGGGTCTCCTTCCCCCTCGTCGGACATGCTGAAAGCCGATTGCTGCTTGGATGCTCACCGCTTGTGTTGTGTGGTTCACTGTGCAGTTGGCGTCACCGCTGCCACCATGTCGTAGCGTTGCTACGTGCTGTCAAACAAGGAGTCAACGTAACCTCGAACCATTTATTCCAGCGGAGTGCTGGCCATGAAAACGATACACACTTGTCCGCCCGCGCCGTCACAGTGTTGCCTTTCACCACACACACGGCTCTCCGTGCGCCTGCCACGCGGCGTTGCCGTGGTCGGCGGTCCACGACAAAAACAACCAGTCGTCGAAAGGGACACTCTAACAATATGGCAGTAACGACAGCGCAACGACAGAGCAAGCGCAAAGCAAGCTGTTAATTGTACTAACCTGCGCAGTAAAGAATTGTACGTAAGGTCAGGAACGATGCGTTGCGTTGCACTGCCGTCACTGCCAATGATGCCTATCCGTGAGATCCGGATTCTTTATATGATGGTGCCAGTCGATGTGAAGCCGTCTAGCGGAGCACCAGAGCAACTATCCCAGCAATGCGAAGGTAGATTGATCACCGCAGCTCCGCACGTGTCCTCGATGAGAGTGCAGCAGCAGTCTTGCTTCCACGATAAAGCGGCTGGTGTCCACGGCTCCTTGTCGATACGTTGAAACACGGATAGCTGCGCAGTAAAGAATTGTACGTAAGGTCAGGAACGATGCGTTGCGTTGCACTGCCGTCACTGCCAATGATGGTCACCGTCGTTAAGTCACATGGTCACCGTCGTTAAGAAAGATAAAGTATGCATCTGCCTAGATCCCATCGTGCTCAACAAAGCACTTTTGCGGGAGAAGTGTTCTATGCCTACACTCGAAGACGTGCCAAAGCTTGCTTAAGCCAAACTATTTTCGACCTTAGACGCAGCTTCAAGGTTTTGGCAGATAAAGCTGAATGACTCTAGCTCCAAACTTTGCACAATGCACAGACGCTAGCGCTTTCTCCGCATGCCCTTCGGTATTGCCTCAGCACCAGAAATATTCCAAGCAGCGATGCATCGTGTCCTAGAAGGTCTCTCAAATGTAGCGGTAGTAATGGATGACATTCTTGTCTGGGGCAGCACTAAGCAAGAACATGACTACAATTTGCAGCTCCCTCTAGCACGCTGCCGTGAACAGAATCTTCGACTAAACCTAAAGAAGTGTTTGTTTTTTGCAGACAGAGGTGCGCTACCTTGGGCACGTGCTCACGGCCTAAGGCTTGGGTGTGGACCCAAAAGGTGTACAGGACATTTTGGAAATGCCGACACCAAAGAACTGTAAGGAGCTACAAGTCTTCTTGAGCACGATGAACTTTGTACAGCGCTTTATCCCAAACATGTCTGAGGTCACAGCACCGCTTCGTATTTTGCTGCGGAAAGACGCTGCATGGGTCTGGACGGAGGTGCAGCAAGAAAGTTTTCTTAGACTGCGTGAGGCTCTGATACAAGCACCAGTCCTCCGGTATTTTGATTCCAGTAAACCGGTGACCTAATCGGTGGATGCGAGCCAGCTGTGGGTGGGCGCTGTCCTAACGCAGGATGCACAGCTCGTCGCATTTTCATCACGGACACTTACCGAAGCGCAGACAAGATACGCACAGATAGAGAAGGAAACACTTGCTATTGTACATGGGTGCACTAAATTTCGTGACTACATATTCGGACAGCATGCAGTGACTGTGGAAAGTGACCCCACCGCCCCTTAGTAGCAATATTTAATAAGCCGTTGTACCAGTGCCCACTACGTTTACAACGCATGCGTCTTACTCTACAACGTTACCCCGTCCATGTGACTTACAAACCGGGCAAAGAACTATTCCTAGCTGATGCTTTGTCAAGGTTTCCGAGCAAGGTATGCATGCCAGAAGACGAGCAGTTTCAGGTCAATGTTCTTCAATGTGTTTCAGCCTCTGAACGCGCGCTGCATGACTTGCTTCAAGCCACCAATGAGGACGCAACCCTGGGCAAGCTCCACGAATACGCAAGTACAGCATGGCCACTTCACAAGCAAGACGTCCCTGAGCCACTTCGGACGTACTGGTAGTACCGGGACGAGATACACGAACAGGACGGCCTCGTATTCCGGAGTAACAAGGTAATTAATTGTGCCACAATCGAAGACATCAGAAATGACGAGTACACTCAGCACATGTGGGAGTCGAAAAAATGAAGGATAGGGCAAGGAACGTGATGTTATGGCTGAATATGTCGGGCAACATCGAGCAGTTCTGCAAAGCTTGCAAAGTATGCCGAAAGCATAAACCTCAAAACCCTAAGATGCCACTTTTGAGTCACGAGGTACCCTCGCTACCATGGAAAATTGTCGGCGTAGATTTGTTCTTGTTCGAAGGCCGAGAGTTCGCCGTCATTGTCGACTTCTACTCGTTCTTCTTTGAAATACGAGTTTCGGACAACTGCGAGCTCGCTTAAAACATGGTGTTCAGAAATTTTTTCCGTCCATGGCTTGCCACTAAAGTTGTGCAGTGATAATGGCCCGCCTTTGGGCAGTCAGGAGTTCAGGGAGTTTTCTGAACACTTTGGATATTGCTCACGTAGCCTCAAGCCCCTACCACCATCGGTCAAACGGCATGACGGAAAGAGCGGTCCAGGAGGCAAAAAAGTTTTTGAAAATGCCCGTGTTTCAAATGGCTTTGCTTGAGTGGCGCAATACTCCACGTGATGATGTGCTCCAGTCCCCAGTGCAGAGGCTGATGGGACGCCAGACTAGAACTCTGCTACCGGTGCCTACCCGCAGTTTGGAGCCAAGGAACATCCCACTGAAAGTGGTACAGGGCCGCCTTCAAGAAATACGGCAACGACAAAGGACCTACTACAAATGCGGTAGCACAAAACTACCGCCTGTAGCAAGGCTCAGTAAGCGCCACGTCACTGTTTGTATCTTTAGTGCGCATTCCTGGCGGCGGCGCTAGTTGTGTATTTATACTCTTTCCTGTTCCAGCAATAAAGTTGTTCATTTCCTGAAGCTGACTCGCACATAATGATATTGCCTTGCTAAGTAACTTGGGAGATGACCTATAAAGCATGATGACTGACCTAAACAGGCAAAGTAGAACGGTGGACCTGAAAATTAATATGCAGAAAACTAAAGTAATGTTCAACGCCCTTGGGCGAGCACAGCTGTTTGATATGGCTGGCGAGGCATCAGAAGTGGTCAGTGATGTCTACTTAGGCCAGGTAGTGACCCCTGACCGAACCACGAGGCTATCATAATTAGGAGGATACGAATGGGGTGGAGTGCATTGTTCACTTTTCACTTCACTTTAGTTCCTAAAGACCCCCTCTAGGGTTATTACATAAGCAGTGGTGTTTGATAAAAGTATACATAGGTGTTTTCGATAGCTTCAGCAAACAAAGATGGGTTGATGATGGCACAGATGGCGTGAGGAAGGCCGTTCCGTCTTTGCTACGCGTACGAAAAAGTAGGCTTGGAATGCAGTGGTCCGGGTACGTGGTATCGTGACTTGAAGCGGATGACCAGTGCGATGACATGTGTGAAGGGGGCGTGATGTACGGTGGATGATTCAAACTGAAATAAAACATGAAAAAGAGAGAGGGCCGCAAACTCTTGGCGGGAAGCAAGCGTTTGCAAATCCGATTCCGCCTTCATAGATGAGATGCTGATATATGAATATGCAGAATGAAAGAACCTGGTAGCCCGATTTTGAAGCTACATTCGAGTTCACTTATATGTTTGATGGGGGCTACAGATGGAAGATGCATATTCAAGGATACGTCTAACAGATTATTTGTATGAAAGCATTTTTTTCATGAGGTGGAGTATGGCGTGTCACCTAAGAAATCCGAGCGATTTATTAGCAGCCGAAATGATGCTAGTAGTGCGACGACGCCAGGACAGGTCATGACACAGGGTGACGCCGAGATATTTGAATGACTTAACTGATTGCACAGGAACATGAGCGATGGAATAGATAGACATAAAAGTGTTATGGCGGCGAGAAAAAGAAAATAAGCTTACATTTATTAGGATAAAGCTTCATTAACCAACGATTACACCATGTTTGTACGTTGTTAAGATCATGTTGAATTAGTGTTTGGTCATGAGTGTCGGTTAGTGGTCGGTAGATTACGCAGTCATCTGCAAACATATGGAAGTTCCGCGATACATGCAATGGTAGATGTTAATATCAATTAAGAAGGAGCAGAGGTCCTAAGATGGACCCTTGCGGGCCACCTGAAGTTACCAGTGGTCGGTTAGAAGAGTGGTTATTAACAAACACAAATTGGGAGCGATTAGTCATGAAAGATGTTATCCATGGATGTAGATTTAACAGAGATAATTTAAGAATTAAGTGCTTATGAAGGACAGTGCCAAATGCTTTTGCAAAATCCAGGAAAAGGACATCAGTCTGGATGTTGGGTGTGGGCTCGGCGGCTGTACACCAACGCAGACCGCTAATCATTTCGCTCTCATCATGGAGGTGTTTCAGTGCGCATTCATGCGGCCCGTTCCGGCCAAAAGTGGCACGTTTATCTGTCACGCTCCTTTGGTCTTCGACAAAAGGTTATCAACCACAACGTACTTGGCACCGCTAGATTTCACGAAATTCAACATATATGGATGCCTGCCGGCGCCGCCGGTCAACTACATAGACCTCGACGAAACCTGGTTGACGCTGTCACCATCGACATCGATGTCTGTGCCGATAAGAGAACGGGCTTTGCCGGCGGGTGCTCTGCGTCTCAGCGGCTGTACACCAACGCACACCGCTAATACTTTCGCTCTCATTCTGCAGGTTAATAAAATTTTGTCTTTTTGCTAAGGAGTGTAGTAACTACCTGCTGTTTCAGCTGCCGAGCCCTCACTGTTGCGTTCTTGTTGCACTTGAGTGTTCTCGTGTGATTCGTGCCTTGTTTATGATGTCGAGCGATATTGAAAACAACCCGGGTCCTGTCTCTAATGCTGTACGAACTGAATTGCAGAAGTTATCTGCCGGTCAGACGGAATTAATCAGTCAGGTACAGGACCTTAAGTCTCATTTGGTGTTACAGACAAATCTATAGCAGATCTCACTATAGCAGATAAATCATAGCAGATTTAGAAGGGCATTACCAAAATATTCTTTCCTTGCGTTCTGACGTGGAAGCGCTCAGAATAGACACCGCACACGTGACTGACCTGCTGCGCAAGCTTGAGGCGCGCGTGGATGACGCCTAGAATCATTCTCGGCGCAATGACCTCATATTTTGTGGCCGTCCTGAATCAACTGGATCGGAAGCATGTGCCCAAGTTGAACAACTTGTGATCAAGTACTGCCGTGGTTTTTCCCTTGATCCGAAAGAAATTGAGCGCGCGCATCGTCTGGCTCGTCGCAAGGATACTAACCGCCATCGCCTCATATCTAAATTCAGCTTCCATAAAACAAAAGAAGCGATTCTTTCTAACGGACGCAAATTTCAATGAACCACTTTCAGTGTTGGTAAAGATTTTTCACGTCCTGTCCAAAACGTCTGCGGGAATTTGATTGCTTTCTCCAAAACCTAGTCGCTGCCTTTCTCCATGGGTTAGAAAAACACTGCTAATGGGTCACAAGCGCTACGTCTAAGATGAGCAATCGGAAACTGTAAGGCAAGCATCGTAGCAATTTCCTCTACTCAAATCAGTTCCTCACTCTGGCCTGTCACTTTCTGTAGTCTTTGCTAACGCGCGCAGTTTTTTTCCTAAGCGCGATACTTTTTCTGAGCTTGTTTTATCGTCCAGCAGTAACGTATCGGTGATAACCGCGACATGGCTGACAAATGATATAGTCGATGCAGAAGTGCTAACTATACCGGAAAGACCGTGGATGCGCACAAATAGGGGGTGTTCTGATTGGTGTTCTGATCGATGTTCGACCAACAGTTATCGTGCCGGGTGGCCACGACTGACTACCCCGAGCCCTAAATTATTTAGATCGTTTGCCGTGCTCGCCCTCATACCGTCCTTATAGGCGTTTGTTATAGGCCTCTGAATACTATCCCATATTTCACATATAAACTTTACATTAACCTGAGTGACCTTGGTAAGCGGTATTCACAAGCAGATACTCCTTTTCCGCGATTTACATTTTCCTCAAATAGATTGCATTAGTAGCGTCCCGTCAGCTGTCGGCAGTAAGCCCGCAAGAGAATTCGTAGACCACAATTGCGATTTAATCCAACTTGTATCCCAACCAATGCGCGTTACAGAGAGCAATTCCAGCATCTTAATCTAATACTAACTAGTCATCCAGAGAGCTTATCACCAGTATCATATCTGCGCGCCGTAAGTGACCACAGGGTAATCCATGCGGCGTTTTCGCTTCGACCTGCAAAACGCGATCTATACACTAAAACAATTCGCCTTTACGGTAAGAGAAATTATAGCGCATTCAGTAATGAATTGGTCTCTTTAGTTCCTGAATTCGAGAGAATAAGCCATACGCGCTCAGTGGACGAGAACTGGATCATATTTAGAGATAGGTTAGCCACTCTTCTAAAATCGCTCTCACCGCAAACCGAAACAAGCCGTGGTTCTCACATACACTCAAGAAACTAAAGAACAAGGAAAAACGTCTATTTCGGTCAGCCAAACAGTCTGAATTTCCATCTGCATGGGAAAAATATCATGCTGCTGAAGATGATTATCTCAGAACTATTCCAAACGCGAAGCACGTGTTTTTCCATGATGAGTTGCCCATGCTTGCAACTACAGCCCTCGCAAATTCTGGGAGGTGATAAACCCTCAAGAGATGCACACCATTAGTTTTAAATGCGCATGGCGACGCAGTCAACAACCGTGAATGTGTGAACATGTTCAACGAGGCGTTTTTCTGTTTTTACTAAAGAAAGTTCGGTTCCCGACTTTTCTCCAGCTGCTGGTAATACCCATTTTGTCCCCAATTACATTTTCTACAGAGGGGATCATTTCGATCATAGAAAATATTAAGCTTTCATCTTCTGCAGGTGTGAATGATATTAGCTAAAAACTTCTCATAAATATTAAACATGCGTGTGCTGTATACCTAACATTTTTTTCGCAGTCATCGTCATCAAGCATTCTGGCACCAGCCTGGAAAGTAGGCAACGTCGTTCCCGTCTTCAGATCAGGTAACAGATACTCTCCACTAAATTACCGTGCAATATTTTAACAAGTGTCCCCTACAAAATCATGGAACACGTCATTTACTCCCATATCATCACCTTCTTGAAGTCAAAACGCTTTTTTTTTTCATCCTTGTACACATGGGTTCCGAAAAAGTTATTCTTGTGAAACGCAGCTGGCTATTTCCCTTCACGACTTACATTCAACCTTGACTGTAACCTTCAGGCTGATGCCCTATATTTCGGAAATGCATTTAACACTGTCCCTCTTATTAAATTATCTCTGTTAAATCTAGATCCTCACGTTCTTGCATAGATAACATCTTTCCTGACTAATCAATTTGTTTGCAATCATTGTCAGATAATGAACGACAGCTTACCATTATCTCTGAAAAGGAAAGTATATAACAGCTGCATCTTACTGGTATTCACCTATGGGGCAGAAACTTCGACGCTAAGTAAGAGGGTTCAGCTTAAATTGAGGACGATGCAGCGAGCTATGGAACGGAAAATGTTAGGTGTAACCATAAGGGACAAGAACAGAGCGGAGTGGGTTAGGGAACAAATTCGTGTTAAGGACATATTAATAGACATTAAGAAGAAATGGACGTGGGCGGGTCATGTGATGCGAAGACGAGACAACCGTTGGTCATAAAGGGTAACCGAATGGATTCCTAGAGAAGGCAAAGCGTGGCAGGGAGAGGCGGAAAGTTAGGTGGGCAGATGAGGTCAGGAAGTTCGCGGGGATAAACTGGGCACGGTTAGCACAGGGCAGGGATAATTGGAGATCTACCGGAGAGCCCTTTGCCCTGCAGTTGGCGTAGACAGGCTGATGATGATGAAGGCGTTTCAAACATAAGCGCGAAGTCGACTATGCGCGCAAATATATGAGGCGAAGTGATGCTCTTTAGTAAATCGAAGGAGTATAGTTCACACTAAGATTCGGTTATCAGAGATCGCAATAAACAAAGTCACCATGAACTCCGGGAATTTTTTTTTTCTCCTGCAAGACGTATTCGCTCTGGATGTTGTCGTTTCTACATTTTCTGTTGAGCCCGGTGTCACAATTTCCGGTAGTGATTCGCGATTTGCTTTGTCCAATGCTCCGTATGGTTCAACACTTTCCTGACAGATCCTGTCGAAGTACACGCCTGTGACGCAGGACGTGCAGGGCAAGCAAGAACAGGTCCACTTTGTGTCGGGCCTCTTAGAGGAAGCAGGGCTGTACCTCAGCATATTGGAAAACGTGCGATCTACCACATTTGATGACTGGAGCGAGGACGGAATTGTTGCTGAGTACATAAAGGAAAAGACGATTACATCAGTCATGGCTTAAACCGTATACTGTGAACGCCTCAAGGTCGTAGCTCCGAAAGACCGTGACTAGGTGGTGTTCGCTTCAGTAATGGAAAAAACAGGCTATTTACTCATGTTTATCCATATCGCCAGTTGTGATGTCTACAAATGTTGCATCCAATAGGGCGTATACGACTGCATAGATGGAAAAGGCGCATACAACCATATGAAGTACTTCATGTACGTATATTCGGGTTATATACACATGTCTGCAACTGTATAAGGCATACCAGAGTTGTACTTAATAGGGCATAATAATGCGACTTTGTAGGGCGTATATAGCTGAATATATGTGGTCAATAGAAACATGAATAGAGCGTCTACAGCTGTACACAAAATGTATAGGGATCATTGAGTTGTACCCAACAGGGCGTGCTTGTGCCGCGAAAAAGTAACAGCTAAATGGCTTGCTAGAGCTTCCTTTTCTGGGTAAATGGTGCTCGCTGTGTCACAGTAGCGATGCGTACGTAGTAAAGCTACGTCCCTCAGGTATTGAGTATATACCGTGTGTGTCTTAAAGGTACTGTGTGATTGGTCCCAACTAGGAAACAAAAACCTCTGTCCGATAGAAAATGGACGATGATTATCGAAGCAGACGCACACACACGTCCGAAAAGGCGAAAGTGCTCCTACAGTGGAAATAATCGATGCACCCTTCTCCCCTGGGGTCTCTGTTGCGCAGCTTAGCGGAGGTATTTGAACCAATGTCTAAAATATACACTGCGATGGTCTCTTACAGCTACGTATATTAACGTTCTTCCTACTGTGAAGCTCGTTACACCGGAGGAAAAAGCGGAGCTAATCGAGTTCACCAGGAAATACGTCCGCATAAACTGTGTCCCCAGTACTGACAGGGAATGCTTCAGAATGTTCATAATCGAGGCTTCAGAATGTTCATAATCGAGGCGTCAGAAATGTCTAACTAAACTGTCCTCCAGTCCCAAAGTACCGACTTCTGAAGGAACTGCATGTACTGCCCAGAAACTACGAACACCTGTACAACAAGGTATGACGATGCCAAAATGCTTCAAGCATCCGACCCACTGACACCCCTTAAGTGCACCGAAATCCGGACAACCAATTTGAGGCACTGCTTACGCCTTGAAACTGAGGAGGAGCTTCTACTGGCGGGCAGCGCGCAGGGTTCAGCTAATAAGCCTCGGCCGCCCGGAGTAACGAAGTCACGCACCTCTGGGCGAAAGTAACGCACCTCCCAGACAACGCATACACATCCTAAGGATCATCAATGGATGACACCGAAGGGATGTCAAGGAAATCCGAGGGATGTGCTCTCAATGTACCGCACAAATCCAGAAGACCTCCCAAGTGAAACGCCGATAGATGTCTCATGGAGGTCCACGTTGGACCTTTTTGGGATTTCATCAAGATGCACGACGGACCTTACATCCCAGGCTTAGGCCCTAAAATGGACATTATTAGCAGTGCACATTCGAGGCACATGGTGGCTTTTACATGCAATGAATGAGGACGTGTAAAATTTTGCAACTTTTGTTTTATTGTAACATTGATATATTAGTGAGGCTTTGAACTTTCGACAGGTCCTCTGTCCCTCCGCATGGTGAGCTTTGCTTTGCATTTTAGACAACTCCTGGGTTCCTGGGTGGTGACAAACTCCTCTATCCCTCAGCATGATCATCAGGCATCTATTGGAAAGACAGAATCCAACATGCGTTAATGCAGAAAGCAAAACCAGACCACTTTGAGCAGTCCCATTTTTAACTGGCAGGGAAATAAGTGCATTAACGTATAGGTTGTGTACCAGCATGTCAAAAAGCACACTGCTACATTGGTGCGTAAATACAGCCATATTGCTAATGAAACACATTCACTACAGCTATTCACAATACTATAATAATCAATATGCAGATATTAAATTCTATACCATAATTATAACTATGTTCCATAAAACATGGTTAGGTGAGAAGTTGGCTGCTATATAGCAGTATGAACAGAATTAAAACTGTCAAACGCCACCATATAGAAATGCAGAACCGTACGTACATAAAACAAGAGGCATCCAACACTATAATGTACATCGGTAAGAGAGATTGTTGCCAAATTTATTGTCAAGCTAGAAAGCTTCTGCTAGTTATTCTCACTTGAAAAGGCATCTGTTTAGGAAAGTGCACTCACTTCGAAGCACTTCTCGGCCTCCATCTTCTTCTGCACGGCAGCTGCCCTCTCTGCAGCATGTCTAAACCATGACATTGCAGACTTCTCAATTTCTTTTATTGTAGTGGTCACCTCGGTAGACACTTGCTTGTCTGTTAGGGTGGCTGCAAGTAGAAAAAAAAAAAGGCAAGGAAATTTATTAGTATTATACAGTAACAAAAACAGATATATTACAAGGGCACCAAATAAAGGTGAAGGGGTCAACACTACACCACTAGACATGTAGTTCTGAGTGACACCCTAAGCGCTTGAGCTTCCAAACAAGAAATATTGTCCCAAACTAATCTAATGCCCGATGCCTGCATATGCATATATAGTTTGCTTGAGTTTAGTTTATTACTTCGGTATTATGTGTCGAACTGTATAAAGGCAAGCGGAATTTAGAAACTCGGGATAATTTCAAATGCATGGATTTCTTTCACATGCTGTTAAACACAATTTCTTCACTTTCTCTTCATTTTCACCCCTAATGAAACGCTTCTGGCATGACAGGGAATCAAACCTCGATAGCTGTTTCAGCATAGCAAAGTGACAGCTTAACTGTTAAAGGGACACTAAAGAGCAAAACGATTATTCTCGCATTAGTAAAGCAGTCTTTCACGATACCAAAAACACCATGCTGGCTGCGAGAAGACGCATAATAAGCGAGAAAACGCGCAAAAAGAAAATACAGGTGGCAACGCCACCTTAGAATTCCCGCACCATTTGCCGTGACGTCACATATTTTTAACGGCGCCTGCTTGGGCCTACGTAGTTCCTTATCGGTTAAATCGAAGTACATTGTCCTCTGAGGGGGCCAGAGACTTGAGATAACGAGTTCGTGGAAATTTCTTCGAGCCAGTGGCGCCAAAATACGTTAAATGCTCTTTGAAATCTTTTACGTCACGAATTACAAAGTTCGGCGCGAAATTTAAAAATGAAACTGAGCTTGGTTTTCTCCTCTAATAATAAACCTATGGTGGTGAAATAAACTACACAAGATTTTTCCGAGCACACTTTATCAATCTAAACCAATTCGTTGTTTCTCTTTAGTGTCCCTTTAAGGTAGCCCACTAAGCATTTGTGTCACATGCCACGTTAGAGGTCATGGCAGATGTGTGCCTATGGTAGTGCCATGCGAAATGTTTGTGCGAAGAGCATTGTGCTGAGAACGATCACAAGGTAAATCAAAATGCCCTACAGGTGTCCATTACAGCACCCCTCATGATAAATTGGTTCAAGAGTCAAGATGACAGATGACAAATTGTTCAAAACGGGAAAAAACTCTTTAAAAGCTGTTTAACTTTTTGTACCAGGGAAGTTCTTATAGAATACATGTGAAGACAACTACAAGTGTTATCACGGTAATATTTTACTATGATCGCTTGATCTTCGCTGCAGTGTTGTGGGCATAACCTCACAGTTATTTAATGTTGCAATCAATACACTACGAAAATAAAGGACATTTATGTATTCAAGCTCATACATGATCAATAGCCATAGGAAATCCTTGCAAATAGCAACACGCTTCTACACATCTCATGAACAATGGTTTTTATTAAATAGTAGTTTAAATTAGTTTTGAAGGCATTGTCTCGCAGTTATAAATTCAACTTACTGCACATCAGCTTGCAGATGTTTGTGTCCACAAACTTTTTCTTGCCTTTGGCCCCGAACCAACTGAACTCTGTAGCCACTGCTGGTGCAAGGATGGTGCGAAGAATTCGTGAGGTTTTCTCTTTGGTTGTGTCGCCTCCTTGTATTGCAATGTGATCCCTCTAAAACAACAAAAATGCAATCAGTATGCCACAAATAATAATAGCCCCCCCCCCTCCCCTGTCCTTGTGAATAGCAAAAAAGAAAGGCATAGGTGATCAATTATTATCCAACAGCGATGAAATTTTTCATTAAGATTTGTGGACACGATGCTTTTTTTTTTTTGGAAGAACCTAATGGTCAAAGACTCTAGAATGTAATAAATACCATGAGTTAACCCTTTCAAGGATAATGGGATGAATGTGCCCAACTTTTTCTCCAGTAAAACCTTCCTCTGCCTCTGCACGTCGCCAACAGCTCTATGCTTTTCTGCTGCAGAGTGCTAGAAACATTTAGGAAACCAAGAAAATATATTTTGCACATTTGCGATACATGTCGTTGATACGTTGAGTTTAAATTAGTTTTGTTTTGTTCAATTCTTTTTAAACCTGATGTCACATTGCATGCAGGATGGCTAAAGTTCTAGATATATGGTACTTTTCTCTTTTTCTGGATCTTCAGAAAAGTGATTCTAGCATGCAACTATGGATTTTCTTTCGAAATTAGTGCAGTATATCGGCCAAAAATCATGTCGTCAGTGCCCCTGAATGAAAAATAGGCACTTCTTTGCTTAGCCTAACTACATAACCGGCACACATAACTGTTTCTAGAGTCTGATGGACATTATTGCATCACAAAACAACTTTATAACGGAAAAGGCCAAGTTTTTTTCATCATATTTCAATACGATAGCAGTGGCAATGAGACCAAAAGCTGTGGCTAAGATGTTCCTGGAATTGAGGGCCAGAGGAAAAGAATGAAGAGATGGATGCTCTACACAGTCAGGAAGCAAAAGAGAACACTAACATACAAGATCTATGAGAAAAGCTAATGTCTAGGGCCTGAGAGAGTTCATGAATTTGATGCAGCAGTTGTAAACGCACTGACAGGATTCTATGCATGCAATGACACCATGTTGGTGTGGTTTGCCTTGAGGCATAATTGTAGTGTTTGTTCTTATCTACGTCAACCACAGTGACAGAAGAAGCTAAAATGCTTGGTGTATGCTGAGAGCTCATACAGAGCTACTGGGCGCAGCGCAATAGGCATAGGCGCAGATTGTATAACACATCAGGCAGTAAGGTCCACCATAAATTTTCCTTTGCACATTTTTTAGTGTCCCTCTGTACCGCTTGAATCGGACCTTTTTGTGCAAGAAATATGGCGAAAGGATTATAGCTTAGTGTGCTCATGAGACAATGGGACAGCTGCTGCCTCCCATTTTTTCATGGACGCTTTATGGGTCAATGGGACACGTACGGCCCACTTTTTTCTTGTAAACTAATGGTTGTATTCTGGTGAAAATTGCTTGATACCATTTCTAAGCAGGTTATTCAGATATTCCGCAGGCAGAATTTCTGTTATGTGAAAAATATTGATGAACCCACAAAGGTTTTCAACAAAATTATGTACATGAGGTAATTTTACTCTGGCATGACTGAGATGTAGCACTTGTTAACGCTTTAGCAATTAGAATAACATTAGCCATCATATACAGGCATATCTGATAGCAAGCTAATCAAACAAACGGCAAAATTAAAATTTAATAAACCAGACAGGAACAGTTAGACTGCATATAATACTTGTCAGCGTTTCATGTCCCAAAACCACAATATGATTATGAGGGACGCCGTAGTGGAGGACTGGAAATTTCTGACCACCGAAATCTTAAGTACACAGGCCTCAAGCATTTTCGCTTTCATCAAAAATGCAGCTTTGGACTGCATGGCTAAAAGTCTTAAATAAATAAGAATTTTTACTCATTATTAAACACAATGTTCACACTTTCTGGCCCAAGCTGAAATGATAGAGAAACAAAAGAGAAGACGCAGCACACACTCAGTTTCTTACCATAGCCCGCCTTTTTTTGGCATCCACAAGAAGCCCCTCATCAAATTGCTGGAACGCAAAAAGTGACGAAAATGGTAGATCGGGAAGGTCCACTTGCTCCAAAAGGGCATCTTCATTTTTTTTCATCAATACAGAGAAGTAGTCTGTGTGAATCTGCTGCGTGATCTTAATGGAGTTCAGTAACGTCAGAATTCGCTCCATGAACACTGAAACAAAAAAACAAAACAGCTTGAACTGTACCCATTTGAGTAACATTAATGAACACACCGATATCAACAAATGTGCCACTTAGGGTGACATGACGTCATCTGCTATCAGAGGGAAAACCTATAACAGCACAGATACCAGATACTCCAATATACACGACTACAAACACCAAATGAAGACATAACAAAAAAAAGGGGCAAAGTTCTCACCAGGGGCATAGCCGGGGAAGGGGGGGGGGTGAAACACCTTCCGAAGAGGAGGAGGAAGGAAAGGCAGGAAGGTCAACCAGACGCACATCCGGTCTGCTATACTACACTGGGGGAAGGAGATTAAGGAAGGAAAAGAAAGGGAGATAGAAAGGAGAGAAGATACAAAAGTTCACGTGAGCCTAAACAACGCGTCAGCGTTCTGAAACCCCTTACGAAATTGTACACTGCAATTGTACTGCCCAGATGTAGCAATCAGTTTCCGATTTATATCCATTGTTCCCTATCTGCTCATTATTTATAATCAATCACCCCCCCCCCCCACATTCAAAAATGCAAAATTCCAAAATATACTTAGAAGGACTGACAACTGGGCAAGTTGATATGGATTCATACTACTGAAGCGGCGCCACAAGGGAAGACGAATGCACACGAATGTTTCGTGTCCTCTTTCTCGTGTGCATTCGTCTTCCCTTGTGGCACCGTTTCAGTAGCCCAAAGTATACTTTCTTGAAAACAAAGCTTCTCAAACTACTTAAATTTCTGAAGCCATAGCCCGGTGTTGCTATGATTTAGAGACATGCTATTTTGACCATTTTAGAGCTCAAAATGGAAAATCAGAAACATAGGCAAAATTCTTCCACAGAGGGAAGTGGCAGGTTCATGCACTAGGTGCAGGCAGATAATACTACATACCAGGCACCCGTGTGTCTGCAGATGGTGGCGATTTTGCCCCTGCCAGATGGCTTTCTCTTGGTGAATCATCTGCAATGGAGTTTTAAATGCCACAATAGGTGCAAGACCAACACAGCAATGTAAAAGGTACACAACAGAAGGATAATCTCATCAGTGAACTGATGGGCTGAACATGACAGGGTTCATATTTGTTGAAAAGAAATTCTGTGAGAGAGCAAATATGATTCATAACTGACCTCTAGCTTACTAACATAGCCTTAACAGTTTCAGATGCTCTGTTAACTATATTATTAATGCTGCAAGTATAATAAAACATATGAAACTGATAGCCTGCCAGATGTGTGTTAATACCATGTAGTAGTCACCTGGAGCTGTCGCTTTGAGTAACATATTTTGCTAGTTAATTTCAACCAGTAAATCAACACGCACTTAAAGGAGCCTTGCAACACTTTTCAAGCATGCTAAGAAAACGCTGCTGATCGGTAGTCGAGGCTCCAGAGAACATGTAAGCCAAACATTAAGCGCAGCAAGCGGCCTGGAATTTACAATAAAATTTCAGTCAGCTAGAAATAGCTTCGTCTTTCAACAAATGATGCTACTTGTTGAAAAATTCATGCACTAGTGACTCAAATTCCATGCCATTGGCTGATTTGAACAAGCCTGCTCGGCAGTTACTGATGCCACTGCGAGCGGCCACCACGTGTTTGCATGTGCACAATTGCACTGAAAGTATGTTGCGTTTCGAGAAAAAAAAATGCGCACAAGGAGAAAAGGCACGCATGATGTATCCTCTCCCAGTGTGCCATCTCTACCTGCTTAGCTTCTAGAAGCTTTCGCTGGGACGAGAGGAGAGAGCAATTACAGTGTGCAACAAATGTTTGCAACTCCGCTCGTACTGGATGGATTCTGAAAAACCGCGGCGGTCGATTTGTGAGGCAATAAGCTGCTTTAGCAAAGCCATTCCATGGCTACTTGGAAAAGTGTTGCTGGGCCCCTTTAAAGAGACATTCTTGTGATATCTCAAAAAGTAGTCATCTCAGAATATGTTTTGCGTTCTTAAGTGTTACAGGCAAATGACGGGTGTTGAAAGGCAGTATTCGGAAGGGCCTCATGCCTGCAAAATAGAAAAGGCAAAATTTCACTTCTGGCATGACACATTGGACTAGCTCCAACTGGGAAATATACCAACTTAAGCATGCACATCATTTTGGTATCCTAGTCATTTATCACAGTATTTTCTCTTGGCTTGACCACCAGAGACAATAGATAAAGGCAAATAAACTTTGTTGAAGAAAGATGAGTGATAATGCCCCAATCTCTTTCTTTTCAAAAAGGACAAGGTTCACCGCACTCTATTGACCTCTCTATGTCTTTCTTAGAACCAAAAGAAGTGTTGCCTTACCATCTTGGGCGAGACAAATGTTTATGGCATGCACTTCAAGATCAATCTCTAACCAAGTGTGAGTATTCACTCAAGCTTTCACTGCAGTCTACCTCAATAAATATCTGGAGATTAATCATAAAGCTTCAGAAGTCACCTTACCCAACTGGGCTGCAATTTCCGTTAGGATATAGATTTGCTACTGTTCTCTGAACCTTCCACAATACTGTGCCTTAAAAGAACTTGTTGCCCCGCCACGGTGGTCTAGTGGTTATGGCGCTCGACTGCTGACCCAAAGGTCGCGGGATCGAATCCCGCCCGCAGCGGCTGCATTTCCGATGGAGGCAGAAATGTTGAGGCCCGTGTACTTAATTTAGGTGAACGTTAAAGAATACCAGGTGGTCGAAATTTCTGGAGCCCTCCACTAAGGCGTCCCTCATAACGAAATTGTGGTTTTGGGACGTTGAACCGCACATATTATTATTATTAAAAGAACTTGTTGCTGGGCTACTTGGTACACCATTCTGAGAAAAAATTCTAAACGCCTGAACACCGCAGAAAGAACAAATGTATTTTGGTATATATTTTCTGTTCTCCCACAAATAAATCAGTTTCAAGTGATGCTCTTTTCCTGTGCTTCTTCGCTTTTGTGGTGTTTAGGCGTCTGGAATTTTTTTTCAGACTGTGCATTAAGTTATAGCACAATTAAACACTTACGCTGGTGTTGAAATCCATCAACTTGCCTTATTGCATGGGTCGCAGGCCTACGTACAGGTACCGCGAAACTGCCTATAAACAGAAACACAGCATAATGCATGTGAGCAATTATACAGGGTATTTTTTTAGACAATACAGTTATTCAATAATAATCCTATGATTATGAATTTGATCATGAATACCTCAAATTATGTGGACCTTAGAGATTTCTAAAAAATATGCATGCACTAGAACTTTCTCATATAAATGACTACACTCAAGGGAATAACTTAAAAAATAATTAACCAGTTTCTGTTAATTAGTAGCATCAATGTCATAATAGTTGCAGCAAACATTTTTACCTCCACACAGAGTTCGTGGGAAAAAATGGCGGGAGGCTGACTACCATAGAATTATTAAAAATCTATTGTCTAAAAAAAAAAGCTGCCAGGAACAATTAAAGTCGGTCCTTGCAATCGCCAACGCACTCTGTGAATATCACATATTGACCAAGCTACTACCAATTTCAAACTATCAGGCTGCTTTGCATCATCATGCCTATCAGATGTATCAAAGCTCAAACCACAAAAAATGTAATGCAAGATTACAAAAAGAAATATTGCATATGACTGTATCAAATATTTTCATTATATTTAATGGATGCAAAGTAAACGCCACTAACCTGTGTTGTCAAGTGACATACTTGCAGAAGCTTCATCAGTTACATTTTCACCTGTAAAGAGACGATATAACACTTTCTCAAAATTGTAATATACTTTTAAACTAGAGTGGAGTCCCCAGAGACCTATGGGCTCAACATGCACTGTTGGCGAGAGAGTCTGTCCTATGAGGGTTTACTGGACTGAGGGTTTAATGTAATGTAATGGACTGAGGTTAATGAGGGTTTAATGTACTTAGATTATTCTAGACATAATACGAATGCAAAAATTTGCTTAGAACTGCTCATATTGCATGAAAAGAATTGATATCTTGCCTGGGGACTGTGACGCTGCTGTTCCAGATTTTGAAGGTTGTTTAACCTTTTCATACATGGCTGAGGAATAAAACAAATAATGTTGTACTTAACACATCTGTCTACAAGTCTTCCATCAGATATAACAAAGTCTACACGTACCAGAACATACTTCAGGCTTTCTGGAGAACTTACGGCCTGTAAAGGTGCGGAGTGAAACGTAAGCTTTCTGGCAGCACCTTAATTGCTATTCAGGCACTAGCCAGTTCTAAACACAATGATTTCTTACATCGCTGCGGTGGGGTAGGAGGCCTTGGTGGCTCATAGCTCTCATCGGAGTCACTGCTTGTTCCCTTCCCAGCCAGGTCGTCATAATCAACTGGAAGCCTTGGCTGTCTTTTTCTTTTACCCCTGCCTAGTTCTTTCATGGGTTCACTTTCATCCGTGCTTTCGTAAAGAAATAGCTGCATTTTTCGTAGCGCATCTTCATAAGTCCCTGTAAGAAATGTTTTTTCTTTGATTACAATGAATAGCTACTTCCTAAACTACGCTTACCAGCCCAGCCTTTAACGATGCATGGCACACCTGGCCATGAGTCGGTAGGCTCGGTGCCTTCCATCACCATTCGGACCCTTTTAGTCGGATTTTTCGTTACAGGCCAAAATGTCTTCAGGTTGCCATCATGCAGCCATGAGTTATGAACAATCCCGAGGCAGTTCTTCTCATCGGGGAATGAGACAACAGCAAATCTAAAATCTAAACAGAATAAAGAGCAGTACCAATGTCTACGTAAATACAAATACAGACACAGCTAATGTCCACACTTGCTTGCACACAAGAATTACAAAAGAGAAACAAAAGATAGGTCAAGAAAATCCTGCTGCCTATGGAGAGCTTTCATAGTAGGTGCACCATAGGAAGCACAGCGCACTTTTTTCCGTATGGGAGCTTCACACACTTCACTGCAATGTCTGTGAGTGGCCAACACTGAATAGCAGAGAGTGTAGACACGACATAGATGTTGAGAAGTGATGATTTGCACGGATAGCTGTAAAGATCTTCCAGATTCTGGTACTTCCTTCCGATTAACATTGCTTGGTTATTGCCCGCAGAAAATGCAATGTTTTCAATTTCAATGATGGAATAGTCCTTCAGCATGCATGTGCAGTCTCTCTGGCTTGATCTCAGAGTGATATTGCCAGGAAAAGATACAATTCGGTACTGAGGCCCAATACAGTTACTTGGCAGTGGTCCCTCTTCATGCATTGCCGACAACCTGCCACTTGCACCACTGAGCCATCCGGTTGCGGGTGAAGGTTGCTTCAATATTCTTAGGTCACAAAGGCTTCGTGCAGGCTGCGACCGTTCCTCAATAACACGGTTGTAGAGTTGCTCTAAACATTTTTCTGGTTTCCGCACATACCTTTTTAATTTCTGCATGTAATTCTCAAATGGGAAGGCTCTGTAGCTCTCTAAGCATCCATGAATTCGCACATCATCTGCTACGTGGACCAAGCCATGCACATTGTGCGACACTGCGTGTTTCCCATAGATGGAAATGTATGTCTCAACAAAATGCTTTAGAAGCCTTTCCGCATAGTCAAGAAGCTCAGGGTCACACAACGAACTACAGAGTATGCGCACAGCACAATGCAGCGTCATAAAGTTAGCCATCAGGGGCCCAGGGATTCGTGACTGTAAAACCACAGGGCCTGTGTAGAGCAATACAAGTCGGAACTCAGAAGCTTTCCATCTTTCTATTTCCGACAAGCTCCGTGGCTTGCGAGACATATCTGAAGGTACATATTCTCTCATTTCATTGTTAGCTGCTGACACAGCTTCCCTTGCTGCCCTTCCAATCCTATATGCTTTGTCACCCCTCAGCCAAAGTAGAAACAATTTGCGTACAACACCAAGACAAATAAGGTGCATGTAATCGAATGGCACTTGCTTAACAAGATCCACTGGCAACTCCTTTAGAATGGTGTCTGTGATGTGATAATCATCTTGCTGGGAATTTCGGAAGCTTGTATCAGTCCTTAAGGGTGCATCAAGCTGAGGGAAACACATACGTCCCTGCAAGAATTCTCCTTCAGTAGTGCATTTTGTACAGCTGAAATAACCATTGTGTGCTTTGGTTCCCAAGATGTATGACTTTGCAGGAGCATCACATATTATAGCTCCAACTAGCACTCCCACAACATTGTTGGCAATGGTAAAACCTTGCTTGAGGACTTCCTTCAGTTCATGCACAAATTTTCTAAGAAAGACATTTGCATGTGAAGCCTTGGACTTCCCATAGTACACACCAACAGGAAAAGGCTCAGAGGCTTCAACATTTGCTACTTTGCAAAGTATTGGCCAGAATTGGTCTTGAGTACTTTTGGTTAAGGGCAGCCCGTCTACATTTATATGAAGTACTATGGGGTCGGGCACATAAGGCAACAGTACCAGGGATGCGTGAAGCCCTTCCTTGAGGCCAAAATGGCAATACTGTCCTGGCTCCATTTGTTCTACGAGCGCCACCCTTGGTGTAGACAGCAGTGCCCTAGCAGATGATGGCAGTTCCGAAAAACAATGGTGTGAGCGTAGGATACCCAATAGCCCAGTCAGTGCAGTGTGAGGAATGTGTTCCTTTAAGCTCCATTGCCGTAAGCGTTCCGCAAACGATGCATTTGAAGACTGCTCTTGAGGTCCAGCATTGCGCTCGGCATCTCCACACCATAGTTGTGACGATTGCTGAACGTCGCATGAGAACTCTACGGCTTCAAAAGCGCTGTCATCAACAGAGCTGCATTCACTGATATTACTGTCACTGAGCACTTCTGGCAACGCGTCAAGGCGAGCGCACGACACTACAGGATCTTGCCCACACGATGAATGTGAGACCAAGGAGGGCTCTTCATCGCTATTGGAGTCGGACAAAGGAAGCACTTCTGCTGAAGCTTCGCCGGGAGACGAAAATATGTGGCCTAAGTCGGTTTCTACCTTACGGCGGACGCGCCTAAATATCGTAGTACGCGGCACGGAATCCATTGTGCAACACTGAACCACACTTCAACGGCGACACACACTGTATGTGTAAAAAATACTGAAGGACCACCTATAACAAATATCATAACTGCACTTTAACAAAATACATGCATAGACGTTGAAACAAAGTACAAAATAAAAGGCCACTTACTGTCATTGTCGAACGACGTCATCACTCCAAGTTCTTTGTTTGTGGCCATGCCTTTCGATAAGCGCACGACTGCACCTTCAGCCTATCGAGCCCTGACATACAAGAAAAATACTGTATGTGAGATGTTGAAATATAGCTTATATGTACGCTTGATAGAGAGCCAGCAAATACTACTAAAGAAGAGAAAATTAACTCGCAAACTCACCTTAGCAGCGATTCTCGTACTGAATGGGCGCGCGCGCATACCGCGCATACGGTCAGATATGGTCTTCGGCTTGGACTCGCCTTGGCTGATTGTAGGCCGCAAAACCGAAACTAACCTTGACGAGAACAAACACACGCAGCTTAGTAACCCAGCCTACCACCGTGCTACGTTGTTTTTAGGCTATTACAATGCGGTGGTCCAAAAGTTTACAGACGACGAGAATTTCGGACGAAAAAAAAGTCAGAAGAAGCGTGCGTGCAGAGAGCGTGTATATATATATGCTCTTTGCGTAATACGCTCAGGTACGCTCGCTCTCTGAGGATTCTTTTTACCTTTTTTTTTCTTCCTGCGCGCTACAGCTGACTGCGGGTCTCCTTGCAACAGAGTAGCAAAAAAAAAAAAAAAAGAACGTGCTGAAGAGTTAAGCTGGTAATTATCAGTGACATAAACATGCGCACATATTACCTTGTAAGCTTTAATGAAATGTCAGCATGCAAATTTAATGATCGCCAATTAACATATCTGAAGTTACCATGCTAATGAAAATATTATGGAACTTGTCGTGCAAGAACTTAGTCCTGAGAACCACCAACTTAGGATGTGTTAGGGATCATCCCGATTAATATGCGCGCAGGACGTCCCGTGGACATCATAACTTGGATGTGGGATGTCTGGGCATTTTTGGGATGTCCTTGGGATTTTGTGTGTTGTCTGGGCTGGTTATGGAATAAACTGTATGCTCTCTCTCTCTCAACCATAGCGTTTCTCATAATTATCCAGAGAGAAATGTGGCCCACCGTCTATGCGATATCTTTAGGGCGCTGTGCCACGGTGGGAATGGCAATATATATGTGCCTGCGGGCTTGCGTTGGCTGGCGTCGAGCGGTGCATTGACTTTACATGGGTACGGCTGCCTAAATAAAGCTCCCTTAAAACAAAACCTTCATAAACGGATCTCGTTCAGCCGTTCTAAATTTACAATTAAAATCTTACCCAGCTACGGGACATAATCGAACGGCGAAAAGAAGAAACAGACAACAAATCATCGAGGAGCGAACATTGTCAATGTCTTCTGTCTTCGAACTTTAGCGGTAAATCGTTGCCTTTTATGTTGCATAACACAATGCATGCAAGCAGAAGTTCTGAAACGTAAGTAAAAACTGCCTTCTGGTTAATGCTAATAAGAGACAGCTCCTTATGGGCTCTTTGGGTGCGCATTTACCTAACTCGATGAACAGAACGCTCCCACAAAGACAAGTTTTCGAGGTGTCTGGGCCCTGCGTAGACGACGCCAATGTGCATGCCAGCTTTCCCCATGTTTAAAACAGCTCTCTTGTCTTCTGAAATGGCGCTCTTTGGCCATCAATTGGCCCTTGCGCCATAAAACAGCACACATCATCATCATCATCATGTTTAAAACAGCGTCGCACGTCAGTTTTTTTTTTCTTTCTGGGTAAAGGTAAGAAGCTATAAGATCGCAAAATGCATCAACAGTCGTGTTAACCGAAAATCATCGAGTCCTAAAATAGACAATAAACGCAAGTCACGAACTGTTCTACTACTCCTTTTAATATGGCAAATGCTCCTGTACGCGGCTTAGAAGGTTGAGCAGGCAGCCCCCTTAAGTAGCATTACAATCATGGTTTAGCGCGAACTGATTCTGAAGGGCCAGGTGGTGAGGCAAGCATGGTGTGTACATTTTGCTAAAGTATGAATTGCTCATCTAGTTTGCATTCCATTTCTATTTATGGCACGCAGTTCGAGTACCGCAAACAGGTGTGAATCAACATAGCATTACATCGCTGAACTCGCTCCGCAAACCAACCTTCTGAAGCACAACTCGCCGACATGCCTCTTTGCCATCGTGTTTTAATGAATGTTCGCATCTGGTCTGTGCTTGTACGTCCAACCGTGATAGGTAGTTTAAATAATCGGCCGATACTTACTGGAACAGATTAAGCCAATAGGAATGCCAACTCTATTTTTATACCCGTCTAATTAATCGACATGGCTATCAATGCTCAACCGAAACTTGCGAAATTAGTGGCAAGCGCCGGAGCAGACCGTACTGTGGATTGCTGCGATGCACAGCAAGGTTGAAGCCAGCGCTTTTCAAACGAAACGAAATCCGGCATCCCGAGAACCTGTGCGCATGCGCTCTCGTGGCCTCTGCGATCGGCTGCGGCAGCGCGCGCGCTGCCGTAGCCTATCACGGAGGCCACGGCACAATAGATAACCTTCGATGCGCTGCCACTGCGCGAGCGCTCGCGCTCCGTGGAGCGTGACCACGCTCCACGGAGCACAGAGCGTTATGGGAATACAATATGTACGAGGTGCTTAGGGGTCTGTGGAAAGGGGTAATGGTACCGCGGGGCTTACATTTGGGAACTCAGTGGTGTGCGTGAGGCCAGATACAATCCGGAATGGATGTTAATCAAAGAGCTGTGGGACGCCTCGCACTGGGTGCTCACCGGAAAACGACAAATGAGGCTGTAAATGGCGATATGGGATGGGCGAGTTTTGAGGCAAGTTCCCGGAAGCACAGAGCAAAATAAGGTTTGAAGAGAGGCTAAGGAATATGAGACAGTAGGTGGGCAGTGAAGGTGTTCCGTTATTTATATAGAAAGAGCGTTGACACGCAGCGGAGAAAAAGAACTAGGAGGCTCACCAGTAAATATAAGGCTAAGAGAACTGACAGCAAAGAGCGTAAAGCTAAAAGCCAGAGAGGCGGAGATTTACTGGATGGCAGCGATGGGAAAAAAACCGACTTTGAATAACTACCGGAAGGGCGAAAACGAAATAAAGAGGGAGGCATTTTATAATGATTGAAAAGGAAGCGCTTTACTGTTCGAAGCGAGATCGGGCTGCCTTAGAACGCGTAGTTATAAATCGAAATTCAGTAATGAAGAAGAAAAATGACATGCTGTGAGGAAGATAAGGAAACGACGGAGCATATTCTGATTGAATGCGGAAATATCCACCCAGGTGTACGTTTGGGCACTACCCTACATGAAGCCCTGGGTTTTAGGGACAACAATGGAAAGCCGAACATGCCCGCGATTGAAATGAGTAAGAGACGGTTAAGGCGCGTGCACAGTGGCGGAAAAACGCGCGCGGCGCGCAGCCGGCGGAAAACCGCGAGCCTCCGACGCTGCCGCGCGTCAGGATTTTCGTGCCGCGAGAGCGATCGGACCGTGCACGATTTTTCGCGGCGCGCCGCGTGCCGCCGGGGAGGAGGCCAGTCAGAGCGTCTCCGTCCGTGACGTACGCGCTCCATCGCGGACCGATGCGGTGGTAGGGTGGCTAGAATGGGGAGGTGTGAGTACCGGCGGCGCTTGCCTACGGCCGCGCGTGACCCCTCCTCGCACCGATGCCACCAGGGGGAATGTGGCGCTGCCGGTTCCAGCGGGGTAAAGTCTGCGGGGTAGCTGCGGCTGCGCCGGTAGCACCCGCCTCGCCTACGCAACGGCCGATGTGAGCTGGTCGGTCTCGTCGCCAGTTTTGGACTGTTTGACGGCGAGATGTAGTCGAGAGCAAAAAAGAAAACTGAACGTTGGTGCTCCTTGCCTGGTTGCGACACAGAAAAACACCGGAAAAAGCTTCTCTCTTCCGTGCCCCTGCCTGCAAAGAAGCGTTTGATCCGAGGGTCGCGGGATCGAATCCCGGCTGCGGCGGCTGCATTTCGATGGAGGTGAAATGTTGAGGCCCGTATACTATGCGATGTCAGTGCAGATTAAAAAACCCCAGGTGCTTGAAATGGCCCTCTACTTCGACGTCTCTCATAATTATAGCGTGGTTTCGGGACGTAAAACGCCAGAAATCAATCAATCAATCAATCAATCAAGCGTTTGCCAAAGGCTGACAAGGTGTTGCAGGAGAACTTGGCAATTTGTTGCAGCGGTTGCTCATTCGAGGAAATATATACTGGAGACCAACTGATGTCATAGCTGACAGAAGATGGAGCGAGAGGGCAATAGGTATTAAAAGATAAGGACAGTGAGAGCGAGATATATTATTTGTAGAAAATATGCGCGCAAAGGTCTCGAAGTTCGTTTTATATGTGGCCATCTCGGGCGTTGTCGACCGAGCGAACACTGAAACCTTGCGTATTATAGACCAATGTTCCCGACAGTTTTCTTTTTTTTCCCCATTTGTGAACGAACGACGTCAAAAACATATTTATTGTTTCACTGTTTGCAGTCATAGTAAACTGCTTGTATCAGTACGAAATGCCATGCCTCGTCGTTACAAAAGGTACGGCTGTGTGCCCACTGTCAAGAACGTCCAAATATAGAAAACACCGCCAGGAGTATATTTACCGCTCTGGGAAGAGTGAGTGGGAGATTTACGATAAAATTTAACATTGGAACCGGCACCCTAAAAAAAAAGCCTCCTTTTAGTAAATAACTACGAGAACACTATGGGGACATGATCAAAGACGAGAGCATCATTAAGTGGACCGACTTAACAAATGACACATGTGTACAACATTTTTCAGCTGAATGTTTTCCCAAGAAAGGTACATTTAAGCTGCTTTGAGAAGTGCTATGCTGTGAAAAGTCTTAGTGAGAGGCTTCATCAAATAAATGGCATATATGCAGTTTTCCCTAGTATGTGCACCACTGATTCTGTTGAGTGCAAGTGCTTTAATGGACATCACCGAAGAACAAAACTGTGCGGTCAGACTACGTTGGTACACTCGCTAACGAAAAAAAGACCACACACACACACACACACACACATTTACGGTTCTAAACTGGAAGTAGCTTTTAGTGTGCGAGGAGCGCGTCGCAGTGCGTCGTCTGCTCCGTTCCCCGCGCTCATGCCTACAGCGCCCCTTGCGGCATCGGTGCGCTTTGGGGTCACGTTTGCGCCGCCGTTGCTCATGGATGGATGGATGGATGCTATGAGCTTCCCCTTTGTAACGGGGCGGTGACATGTGCGCCACCAGGCTCGTAAGAAGATTTAAGAACTTTTTTTTTCCTCTTTTAATTTTCCTCATGCCTTTTAAATTTACTTCAATCAAATCGATCATGCCATATCAAAAACGGAATTTCATATCCCAGTTCCCTGCCCCTTATGGCAGAAATTCCATATTTTTCCCTATAATTATTTTTGTCCGTTCTCTCTAGTTTTCTGCCACCAGTATTCTAACCGTCTCTTACTTATTTCAATCGCGGCTATGTTCAGCTTCCCGTTGTTCGCCCTAAAACCCAAGGCTTCATGTAGGGTGGTGCCCAAGCGTACACCTGGGTGGATATTTCCGCATTCAATCAGAACATGCTCTGTCGTTTCCCTATCTTCCTCACAGCATGTGCATTTTTCTTCTTCTTTACTGAATTTCGCTTTATAAACACGCGTTCTAAGGCAGCCCGATCTCGCTTCAAACAATAAAGCGCTTCCTCTTGAATTATCATAAAATGCCTCCCTCTTTATTTCGTTTTTGCCCTCTCGGTAGTTATTCAGAGTCGGTTTTTTTTTTCCATCGCTGTCCTCCAGTAAATCTTCTCCGCCTCTCTGACTTTTCCCTTTACGCTCTTTGTTGTCAGTTCTCTTAGAGCCGTATATTTACTGGTGAGCCTCCTAGTTCTCTTTCTCCACTGCGTGTCAACGCTCTTTCTATATAAATAGCGGAACACCTTCACTGCCCACCTAACCTCTTTCATATTCCTTAGCCTTTCTTCAAACCTTATTTTGCTCTGCGCTTCCCTTGCCTCAAAACTCGCCCATCCCATATCGCCCTTTACAGCCTCGTTTGTAGTTTTCCCGTGAGCACCCAACGCGAGGCGTCCCACAGTTCTTTGATTCACATCCATTCCCGATTGTATCTCTGGCCTCATGCACACCACTGAGTTCCCAAATGAAAGCCCCGGTACCATTACCCCTTTCCACAGACCCCTAAGCACCTCGTACCTATTGTGTCCCCATAACGCTCTGTGCTTCATTATTCCTGCGTTCCTCTTTCCCTCACACCTCCCCATTCTAGCCACCCTAGCGGTGGCTCGCTTGGTTCTCGCGCTCGTTCGCCCGAAGGAGGCGGTGATCCGCGGGGCTGCCGCCGCGGTTCGCCGCGAGCAGTGTGGCTGTGTCGCAGCAGAGGCGCTTCTCCGCCGGCGGCGCGCCACGCGCGTTTTTCGGTATATTGGTAAAGTGTACGTGATCGGCACCGCTGGTAGCGACACCTGTTGATGCGGAGGCTAACGAGACACACACAAAGCTAATATAACTCAGCCTTGCACGTTTTACTTGACTGCTAATGTAAAGCATCGGCCGTGAGATAACAACTGACTCGCAGAACTTTCATTATTTCTTTCGACGCAAACGTTCCGGCAACTGAGAAGAAAGTCGAATTCATTTTAGCTAAGCGAAGCGCCGTTAGATGCCGCGAACAGTTCTCCTGTCGTAAACGCCGCCTGTAGACCGGTGCCCGTCTACGGACAAAGTGCGACGGTTCTAGTAAAAATTGAGTTACGTAATCGAACACAGGAATTCTGAAAAATAGCGTATTTACATGATGCAAGTTGGCTTCTACAATAAAGTTTTACCATACCATACCAAATAAGTCGCGAGATACACCACTAAACACGTGCGGACTCTTACGTTCGCTCTCATTTATAAGTCATAGAAAATTCCTTCAAACGTGACGCACTTAAATCGCGAGCTAACAGACCTTTAAATATCCGAATTATTTAACGCATAAGTCGAAACACTCCTCATTGCTTTACCCAGTCCTATTATATCGCATTTTATTGTAGCGTTTGTATTATACAACTGTCATACACTTCGCTCAGGCACGCCGTTCAGTAGCGGCGTTTCGGCAGACCCGTAGGCTTCCACTTACGCTTAGGCCTGCGGCGCCCTAAAAGCCTCGAAGCGGTACACTTAGTTTTGAGTTCGCCGGCCGACCCGTGCGGTTGGCACGTGTGGTGGTTTTGGTCCTGACTGACGCACACTCAGACAGACACGGATAGGTGCTTAGAAACAAAAGCAAAAGCGTTTAATCACGAGCAAGGCAATAGGCAATTACAAAATAAATGAACTCAGACTATAGGAACACGCGCGACAGGAACTCGGAGGAAATACATGCGACAAGGTATCAATACAAGTATAAACAACGCAAGAGTTAACACTGGTAATAAAATAACTAGATGAAAAGAAAACATAACGAGAACTAACTCGATGCACTATCTCTGGTGCGACGCAGCGCACGCTTCGTTCTGACACCGAAATTCGGTGAATATAAAAAGAACATTAAAGGAGTACTGACACGATTTTGCGGCGGCGCAAAATATACATTTTTCGTTTTCTCGCCGTGTATTGTTAACGCCCTCCGCACGCGGAAGCCAGGAAACACGTACAAAATATTTTAGTTTGGTTTTAAAGTTTTCGTCGAACAGCACTGCAAGCCAGCCACAGCGCAATGGACACTGCGATGACGTAGGAGCACAGTCTCTCAAAAAACGCTGAAATCGCTGTCAGAGTCGCTGCACGACCGTGAAATTGTCGTTGTTTTCGTGCCCCACGTGTAACTGACCACAGACGGCAGAGCTGCAGCGACGCTATCACGAACTGCTGTCCCTACGTGACTTAGACGTACGTCCGACTCTGTTGACACGTCACTAGGAAACCGCCCCCTCGAAATCGAAACCGAAAGTGGGCTTTTAAGGGAGCCGTATTAAAAATATATTCATTGCGTTGCGAGACACCATGATACTCTTTTGGGGGTTCTCCATGCCAGTGCTTTCATTTACAGCAACAATACGAGA
This sequence comes from Hyalomma asiaticum, assembly GCA_013339685.2. Classification (NCBI taxonomy): domain Eukaryota; kingdom Metazoa; phylum Arthropoda; class Arachnida; order Ixodida; family Ixodidae; genus Hyalomma; species Hyalomma asiaticum. Next base: position 34,846 of record JABSTT010001777.1, read on the forward strand.
ATGTCAAAAATTCGTGTCAGTACTCCTTTAAATGAAAATAATTATGCCCTACGGAAATGTCCAACAATAACGGTCGTGACGCTTACGTAGAGGAGTTGACGGGTGTCACTGGTGTCTCGTCGGCTTCGGTAGACGAAGAGAGGGCCCGATGTTGTGCACGACTGTTTTCGTCACTTCGGCTGCTCCATACCCGACGACTACGCGAGACTCGCGACACCGCTGACTGCTCTCTTGCTGGTCAAGACGTCAACTGCCGTGGCAGCCAAATCGGGCCAGAATCATCTTCTCCCTTTCGCGTGATGAACAAAGCGCGCCGCCCCGCTGCGGGGGGCCCCAGCCCGGCGGCTGCGTTTCTTTGGCGGTGCCGGCGGCATCCCGAGGCGTTGGCGATAAAACGGCCCGCAAGGCCAAGCTTTTCCTCGGGAGGCAATTAGCGGCTTTTTCCCTTTTTCCAAAGGGCGCCGAACCTCGCTCCGCACATTCCCACGTCGTCTCTTATCTCGTTGGACGCGAGGGCGGCCGAGAACACCTGGCGGCTGTGACACTGCCCCCTCCTCAAGAATATTGCTCCGCAATATTTAAGAAATCACAAACGCGCAGAGTTCGAGAAGGTCATCAGTGTCCAAGTCGAGGACGATTGCACCTTCCGCGCAGCAGTTCTCTGACGGGACCCGATCACGCATAAACAATGAAGATGCACTCACTGACACAAGATGTCCGACGTCACATATGTTGCGCACCAGTTCACGGTCACACACACAAACCAGCAAACACCGACACTGTGTTCATGAAAAGCAGTAGATTAACAACACTTTGTATAATTTAAACACACGGATGTCACTGCAGTCATCAACGATAAGTGTGAGATAACCTGCCGACAATTGAACAATGCACAAGGCATGCGCACAACACACAAAACAGAAATGCTTACAAATCATTAAAGGTATATCGACCCAACCGTGAGAGCTATAGAGAGCAAAAACATACGAAAAATAACTCACTATGTCGCGCTCCCGTGTAAGCATTCCGGTATTCCGGCGCGGAATCACGCCTCGCCGTTATCGACGCGACTCACGTAGTCTGCTCAGACGTTCTCGGAGCCCTTGATGTGCTGCACCCGGAAACTGTACTGTTGGAGTTTAAGGCTCCACCGGAGCACACGGCTATTGGTCGACTTTGCCGCCTGAATGAACTTCAGGGGCTCATGTCCGGTTTGTACTACAAACCGTCGCCCATACAGGAAAACTTGATCTACTCCCCATACGAGAGCAAGAGCTTCTTTCTCGACGGTGGCGTACGCTACCTCTCTGGGCAGCAACTTTCGGCTTGCGTAGGCCACCGGGTGGAGCACATTATCGTGCTCTTGGAGGAGCACAGCTCTGATTCCCCTGTCAGATGCGTCGGTCCGAAGGACAAATTGTCGCTCGAAATCGGGCAGCTTCAATATGGGTGCGGTCGTCAGGAGCTCCTTGAGCCGCACAAACGCATTTTCCTGGGCCTGGCCCCATTCCACAATGTGAGGAAATCCCTTCTTTGTGAGGTCGGACAACGGGCTTGTCAGCGACGCGTAGTCATCAATGAACTCTCGGTAGTAGCCCGTTAGCCCGAGGAAGGAACGAACCTCTCGTTTTGTTTTCGGTCGGGGTGCCTTCTGTATCTTTTCCAAGGTTGCCGACAGCGGGGCCAATTCTCCAGCGCTGACGTTGTGTCCAAGGAAAGATATTTGCTGCATGCCAATTTCGCACTTTCCTGGCTTGACCGTCAGCCCGGCCTCAGAAATTCGCCGAAAAACTTCTCTGAGGGTACTGCAGTGCTCTTCCCACGTTGCGCTTGCGACTAGCACGTCGTCGTAGTAATACGCAACGTCCGATAGGTCGGACAGCACGCGCCTCATGAGCTTCGTGAACACTGCCGGAGCGGTCTTGATCCCGAAAGGCATATATCGAAATTGATAGTGCCCTGTGTCGGTAGCGAACGCTGTCTTGGGCCTTGCATCAGGTGTAAGAGGCACCTGCCAATATCCTTTCGCAAAATCCAGCTTGGAGAAAAATTTCTTGGTGCCAACAGTGGCCAGCAACTCGTCCGATCGAGGGATGGGCTCAGCGTCATCCACCAACACTTCATTTAGCTTGCGGAAGTCGATGCACAGTCTGTGTGATCCGTCCGGCTTTCGTACCGCGATTACGGGGGAATTGAAAGGCGACTCTGATCTTTCGATGATACCCAGCTTCAGCATGTCGGCCACTTCTTCCTCTATAATCTGCCTTACTGCGAACGGCATTGGGTACTGTCGGACGTACACAGGGCGTTCACTGGTTAGCTCCAGTTTGCATTCGGCCAGCTCTGTTTTGCCTGGAAGATCGGAAAAGATCTTCTGGTGCTCTTGAAGCAACCGGGTGACCTCCGCTTTCTGCTGCGCCGTCAGATGTTCGGATACCCTGACGTCCTGGAACGTTTGTGCTTGACGAGGCTGTAAAAGCTCGATGTCCCAGCTTTCCTCGTCTTCGCAGTTGACGACCGCCCCAGCTCCAGCAACCTCCGGGTTGCGAGTCCGGTAGCGCTTCAGCATATTAATGTGAAATATTTTGGTAGAGTCCCCAACCTCAATTTCATAGTCGACGTCGCCCTTTCTGCTGACCACGTTGAATGGCCCTTTCCACTGCATTAACAACTTATTGTTGTCAGTGGGCAAGAGTATTAGCACTTGTTCCCCCGGCTTCATAGATCGCTTTCGGCTCTTCAAGTTGTAATACTTGCCGTATCGCTCCCCTGCCTTTTCGAGCTCTTCATGCGCCAGCTGGCAGGTGCGCTCCAATTTCTCCCGTAACGAGATGACGTACTCGTACGTGGTCTTGAGCTCTTCCGAAAGGGATGCGTCCGTCCAGAGCTCTCTTACAACCGCTAGCGGCCCCCGGACACTCCTTCCGTACAACAGCTCAAACGGAGAAAATCCGAGGCTCTCCTGCGGTACCTCCCGGTAGGCAAATAAGAGCGGAGCAAGGTAGCGGTCCCAGTCCTTGGGTTTCTCCTGACACATGCGCTTTATCATCTGCTTGAGTGTCCCATTAAAACGCTCCACTAGGCCGTTTGCCATCGGATGGTACGGGGTCGTGTGCAGCTGCTTCAGAGAGAGCAGGCGGCTGACTTCCTTCATTACTTCAGAAGTGAAGTTCGTACCTCGGTCACTTAAGACTTCGCGAGGCACACCGACGCGCGAGAACATTTCCACCAGCGCTTCGGCTACCCTTTCCGTTTCCACGCTAGGCAGCGCAACAGCGTCTGGGTACCGTGTGGCATAGTCGATCATGGTCAGTATATACTTGTTGCCCTGAGCCGATCTGGGATTCAGGGGACCGACTATGTCAATTGCCACCTTCTCAAAAGGTGTCGCAATAATTGGCACCTTGACCAGCGGTACCTTCCTGGTGTGTCCCTTAGGCGCGGTGCGTTGGCAGATGTCGCATGACGCAACGAAACGCTTGATATCGGCCTGCATTCCTGGCCAGAAGAACTCGGTCCTAATCTTCGAGAGCGTCTTCTTCGCCCCCTGGTGTCCTCCCATCGCACTGTCATGCGCTAGCTGCATTACCGAGCCTCGCAACTTTTCTGGGACGACTACCTGGGAGAATTCTTCACCCGACTCGGACACGAATTTTCTTTGCAGCAACCCATCTTGCGTGAAGAACAAGTGGCGGTCCCCGTTCTTGTTGCACCTTTCGACGTCCAGGTTACTGAAGCTCGAGCGTAAGGTCGGGTCGTTCTTCTGCTCCACGACCAGTGCTTTCCGGCTAATTCCTGGTGAAACTTGGGGTACCCGCAGCTTTTGTTCCGCTTGCCTGTCGCTTTGCGAGCGCGTAATAACGGGATTTGCCTGAAGTGCATCCTGCACAGTTGGGCTTTCCCTTGCACTGTCGCCTATGGACTGCTGCTTAATTTCTTTTCTTACGCTCTGAGAAGCGTTTGTGCCAGCAACATCTTGCGTTGCTGGGAGTCTCCAGTACAAATCTGGGTCATTGGCCGGTCTGGCACCTTCCACGTTACCCAGCACGAGCTCGTATATCGGGCTTTCAATGCATTTCGCCTTTAGCCGGCCTGAATAGTACGGTGTGTCGATATCTATCCACGCTTCAGGCAACATCCGCACAGATCGATCTAAGAGGTAAACTGGTGCCTTTGTCCCAGTAAAATCTTCCTCTTTTACCAGGCTCGTTTTGACTATGACGGTATTGCAGCCCGTGTCTCGGAGGACGCGTACCTCTTTGCCTCCCACCAAGCCAGTGACCACAGGCAGTCGATCAACCGTCTTCGTGGACCTTTCCGTAAGACCCGCATTCACAACCGGCACCTTCTCACCGTTCTTCAGTTCTACGAATCCATCTTCAATGCAAGAAGCGGCTGACTCTTTGGGCGGTGTGCTCAAGTTCGGCGTGCCTCTCTTCCAGCACTTCCAAGTGGGATGACCTGGTTTGCCACATACTTGACACGATTTTCTAGTGTCTCCCTTGTTTCTGTTAGACACCCTGCAGGTCTCGGTGCTATGCCCTGAGCGTGAGCACAGAAAACAATATTTTTCTGGCTGCCGCTTGGTTCCGGCTGGCGGCTGTACGTCGCTGTTCTGGATGGGCTGCTTAAATGTCGTTTTGGGCTTTTCCGTTGCAGATGCACCCTTTGAGAAGTTCTGCCACCCGTGAGCCTCGGTGTACTGCTCCGCCCTCGCCACCATGTCTGTTAGCGAGGCGTCTGTCTTTTCTTTGAGGAAAAGTTGCAGGGTGGTTGCGCAAGCGCTCAGAAATTGCTCCTTCAACAGCAGCTCGAAGAGAGCCTCGTAGCTGTTGCCCGCGCCAGATAGTTCAACCCACCGCTCGAAAAAGTTCCTTAGGCGGGTGAGGTACTGCGAACAGGTTTCGTTGTTCGTTGGTCTGGCTGTTCGGAATCGCTCCCGAAAACCCTCTTCGGTGAGGCGGAAGCGGATCATGAGCGCCTTGCGCAACTTCTCGTAGTCGGTACACTCGGACGCCGACATTCTACTAAAGACATTCAACGCCTCACCACTTAGGCAGAGGCTTAAGGCCGTTGCCCAGTCTTCGTGGGGCCACTTTTGACCTTGCGCTACGTGCTCGAATCTCCTCAGGTATGCGTCGAGGTCGTCACGCT
>JABSTT010000144.1:0-40001 GCA_013339685.2 Hyalomma asiaticum
CCTCGTTAAAAGGTGGCATCAGTTTATGAGGACTGATGTGATGTGCGCGACCTGACGTTTCTGATGTTGAGCTCTGACCTGAATGTGGAGTGGCCTGCTGCCGCAACAACAAAAGCTCTTTCTCTTCCTGAATTCTTATTCTCGACCTTTCTCTTTCCTGCTCAATCTCGCGTTCCGCATGTTCTCTGTACCAAATGCGTTCCGCCGCGCGCTCCTCTTTTCGCCTATTTCGTTCTTTGTCAACAAAAGCATATAGCTCACTGCCTTCAAAACCCAAGGTTTTGTCCTGCTCAATCAGCCTGTCTAAATCCGTGTCATCCATTGCTAAACACTGCAGCGCAAGCACGAAGCGATAACTGGATGGTTACACACTAGAGCACTGAATGAGTTACGTCAGTCTCCCAGACACCACCACTCGGTTGACCAGTCCTTTGTCGCGGACGCCAGAATATGGCATACACTTCGCTCAGGCACGCCGTTCAGTAGCGGCGTTTCGGCAGACCCGTAGGCTTCCACTTACGCTTAGGCCTGCGGCGCCCTAAAAGCCTCGAAGCGGTACACTTAGTTTTGAGTTCGCCGGCCGACCCGTGCGGTTGGCACGTGTGGTGGTGTTGGTCCTGACTGACGCACACTCAGACAGACACGGATAGGTGCTTAGAAACAAAAGCAAAAGCATTTAATCACGAGCAAGGCAATAGGCAATTACAAAATAAATGAACTCAGACTATAGGAACACGCGCGACAGGAACTCGGAGGAAATACATGCGACAAGGTATCAATACAAGTATAAACAACGCAGGAGTTAACACTGGTAATAAAATAACTAGATGAAAAGAAAACATAACGAGAACTAACTCGATGCACTATCTCTGGTGCGACGCAGCGCACGCTTCGTTCTGACACCGATATTCGGTGAATATAAAAAGAACATTAAATGAAAATAATTATGCCCTACGGAAATATCCAACAATAACGGTCGTGACGCTTACGTAGAGGAGTTGACGGGTGTCACTGGTGCCTCGCCGGCTTCGGTAGACGAAGAGAGGGCCCGATGTTGTGCACGACTGTTTTCGTCGCTTCGGCTGCTCCATACCCGACGACTACGCGAGACTCGCGACACCGCTGACTGCTCTCTTGCTGGTCAAGACGTCAACTGCCGTGGCAGCCAAATCGGGCCAGAATCATCTTCTCCCTTTCGCGTGATGAACAAAGCGCGCCGGCCCGCTGCGGGGGGCCCCAGCCCGGCGGCTGCGTTTCTTTGGCGGTGCCGGCGGCATCCCGAGGCGTCGGCGATAAAACGGCCCGCAAGGCCAAGCTTTTCCTCGGGAGGCAATTAGCGGCTTTTTCCCTTTTTCCAAAGGACGCCGAACCTCGCTCCGCACATTCCCACGCCGTCTCTTATCTCGTTGGACGCGAGGGCGGCCGAGAACACCTGGCGGCTGTGACAACAACACATTGTTGTAATGTAGTTTTCTTTATTGTTTGAATTGCAAGTCACGTGTCGTGACGCGCGCGCACACACACAAAGATATACAAAAAAAAAGAAATTATAATCTGCTATCAGATATGAGGCGACTGCCGACAGGGAAGCACCTCTTGATCTTACCAATTGACAATCTATCAGAAGATAATCCCAACGCAAATAGACGAAGACGAAGAAGGCACGCGAATGACTGATACAGACGCTGACTTTAAACTGATTCTATTGAAGGGAAATGACATACTCATGCGCGCACATCACGAAATGGTACAATCGATTGGAACTGCCAGGGAAACCACTTAGTTAATTAGGTACCACTGTTTGTGAAAGCGACCTTTCCAGACTACGTCAGAAACGGCATATTAAGCCTTCCGCCCTGACTGTATGATAAACAGTGCTCTAAAATAGCAACTTATCAATCCTACAATGAAATAACTTGCTTGACATTGACGCAGAACTTCAGTGCATTTGTGTGTGTTGTGTGTTTACGGTCGTCCGCAGTTTTATTTTGCGCACCGCGGATTGTGGCGTGGCGGTAGAGGAAGGCAACGAAGAGGACGTGCTGTTCGATCGGTGCCATTTTGCAGGGTGACTGGCTGTTGCCTCTTCTGCATTTATCGTGGCAAATTGGTAGAGGTGCTGGGTATCAATCATACCACCCTCGCTTCGAATTCCTGCCACCATTCCCACTAAGGCGGAAGAAAATCAGTCACTTCGCCACAGCCGCCGCTTGCAAGGGCTAGCTCCTGAATAGGGTCCTGTGAGCCCGGTAAGGATGGCCACCTCACGGGCAGGTCAGTCGCAACAGAGCGACACTGTTCAGCCTACTTATACTCCGAGTGTCGTCTATGCAGCACGCGTCCCGAAGTCGTTTTACGGCGACGTGTTCGAGGAGGTAGATGACTGGCTTGAGCACTTTGACAGAGTCGCAGCAGTCAATGAATGGGACGACTCTAGGAAACTGCGTTACGTGTACTTCGCCCTCGAAGACTACGCGCGTACGTGGTTCGAGAATCGTGAGCGCTCGATCACTAGCTGGCCAGAATTCCAACGGCAGCTCCGTGAGACATACTGCAGCCCCGAGAGGAAAGAAAAGGCAGAGCAGGCACTGCAGACTCGGTTTCAGAAGCCAAACGAAAGCGTGGCTATGTTTCTCGAGGACATGTGGCGCTTGTTCAGACGTGCTGACCCCGACATGGCTGAGACGAAGAAAGTTCGTCTGCTAATGCGAGGGGTGAAGGAACAACTCTTCGCTGGACTCATGCGCAACCCTCCAACTACACTCGCTGAATTTATAACGCAAGCAACGACAATGGAGCGAGCGCTTCAACAACGGTCCCTGCAGTACGACCGCCAAAGCACCGTCGCCGCCGTGTCGTGTGTCACCTGTGGACATGATGCAGCAGCACTGCGTGAGCTCGTGCGGAGCGTTGTACGCGAAGAGCTCGAGAAAGTGCACACAACCACTTCGCAGCCGGCTGTTACTGCACTCGGCGACATCATTCGGGAGGAATTCAGGGCTGCTACCCAACCATTGGCACCAGTGCGAGCCGATGTCCCAGTCGTGACGTATGCGGAGGCGTTGCGGAGTCCTCAACTGCCTACAGGACGCTGTCCGCCTTTCACTGCTCCAGCTATGCCACGTAAGTATCCCGCTTCGAATGGAAACACGTATGAGTACGTGGGTCCGCGACAGGTTACTCGGAAATCAAACGTGTGGCGCACCTCGGATAACAGGCCGCTTTGCCACCACTGTGGTGAAGCGGACCACCTGTATTACCAGTGTCCTTACAGGAGACTGGGCCTTCAGGGATTTCCACCCAACGCGCGCCGACCAATCAATGGTGAGCGTCCACGCGAGATTGAGCAGTACCTGGCTACGCAACAACCGTTTTCGCCCGCATACAGACGCCAGTCACGTTCGCCATCTCCTCGCCGCATCACCTCGCCTAGCCGTCCCAACACGTTCGCTGATATTCGCAACAGGACCCCAAGTCCACGCCCACGTCAGGAAAACTGAGGACAATGACCTCCAGGGGTGGGGCCGCTGTTCATCGTCCTGACAAACATCCTCCGACGCGACCAGTCCATGACGACGATTTATCTGTACCGGCATCTTCTGATAATGACGAAGGACGTTCCGCTGATATTACCGTAACCATCGACAATTACCAAGTGACCGCCCTCATTGATACCGGCGCCGACTACTCCGTTATGAGTGGTGAACTGGTCACCACTCTCCGAAAGGTGACGACGCCATGGAATGGCCCTCAGCTCCGTACTGCAGGTACATATCTGCGGCTCTGCTTTCGTCGGATCTTTCGTAGTGCTACGCGAACGCTCCAGGCAGCTTATTTTATGAGTGGACTTTCTTACAGAATATGGGGCCATTATAAATCTTCCAGAGCTAATGGTAACATTTTCACGCAACGCAAGTTCGCACGGCTGCAAATCGCACAAAGTAGCATTGCGGGTATGTGACGATTCTGTGACCCTACCGCCCCGTTCCAGCGTCCTCGTCACCGTAGTGAGCGACACCGACCGAGCCGCTCTTGGAATTGTTGAAAGCAATGCATCCATCATCTTTTCTCGTCAAGTATGCGTCGCCCGTGGCCTCCTCGAATTGACAAAGCAACCTTCTAAAATTCTACTCACGAACTTTAGTCGCGAATACCATCACTTCGCGAAAAACGCTGTTGTCGCTCACTTCGAAGAAATCGGCGACGCAAGAACCTGCATATCAGTCACAGAACTTTCAGCCGTCCCATATGAAGACAAGCAGTCGACTGTTCAACTGGATGTCAACTCTGCACTATCAGCTTCGCAGCAAGAGCGCCTTCGCTCTCTTTTGCTTTCCTTTAGCGACTGCTTTGCCACGACGTCGAAGATCAAGCAGACACCCGTTGCGAAGCACAGGATTGTTACTGAACCCGCCGAAAGACCCATCCGACAGCACGCCAACCGTGTCTCTCGAATGGAGCAAGACGCCATTCGCGAACAAGTGAAACAAATGCTTGCTGACGACATCATTCAGCCATCTACGAGTCCCTGGGCGTATCCAGTTGTGCTAGTTAAAAAGAAAGACGGCACATTGCGGTTTTGCGTTGATTATCGCAAGCTCAACAGCGCCACAAAGAAAGACGTCTATCCTCTTCCCCGCATCGACGACTCGCTGGACCGACTTCGCCACTCCAGGTACTTTTCATCCATGGATCTACGTAGTCGTTACTGGCAAATCGAGGTCGATGACCGTGACCGGGAAAAGACCGCATTTATCACTCCTGACGGACTCTTTGAATTCAAAGTCCTTCTTTTTGGCCTGTGCTCAGCTCCCGCCACTTTTCAAAGAATGATGGACACAGTTTTGTCCGGTCTTAAGTGGCAATCCTGCCTTGTTTATTTGGACGACGTCGTCGTTTTCTCGGAGACTTTCCAGCAGCATCTTCAGCGTCTCCGTGCGGTACTTCATGCCATCCGAAGTGCTGGACTGTCACTGAAGCCCGAAGAATGTCACTTTCGTTACGAGGAGCTCAAATTCCCTGGTCATGCCATAAGCCGTGAAGGAATTTCCCCGGATCCTGAAAAAACGCGAGCTGTTGCGGCCTTTCCAACGCCTACGAACAAACGCGAGGTTCGGCGCTTTTTGGGACTCCGCGCGTACTACCGTCACTTCGTGCCGAACTTTTCAAAGATCGCTGAACCCTTGCATTACCTGACAAGAGACAATGTACCTTTCGTTTGGGAACCCGAGCAGCACCGCGCCTTTTGCGAGCTTCAGCAGCGACTTCAGAGACCTCCAATTCTAGGTCACTTCGACGAAAACGCCGACACTGAAGTACACACAGACGCGAGCAATATCGGTCTCGGAGCAATCCTCGTGCAGTGGCAAGCAGGCGCCAAAAAAGTAATCGCCTACGCTAGTTGTACCTTGTCCTCGGCCGAAGCAAACTACTCCACCACAGAAAAAGAATGTATAGCTGTTGTGTGGGACATAGCCAAGTTTCGACCATATTTGTGCGGGCGACCTTTTAAAGTAGTCAGTGACCACCACTCCTTGTGCTGGCTTGCGGGCCTCAAGGACCCCTCAGGCCGCCTCGCCAGATGGAGCCTTTGTCTTCAGGAGTTCGATGTTACAGTTGTATACAAGTCCGGGCGCAAGCACACCGATGCTGACTGTCTGTCCCGCGCTCCGGTTGAAACGACTCCGCCTGAAGTAACTGACGAGGACGGTTTCCTCTGCGCCGTGACAGCATCTGACTTGGCTCAGCAACAGCGTAATGACCCAGAGATTCGTCCCCTCATCGACTATCTTGAGGGCCACATTACTCAGCCGCCACGAGCATTCAGACGTGTAATTTCTTCGTTCTCTCTACACAACAACGTCTTGTACAAGCAGAGCTTTGATCCCAGGGCTGAAAGTAACCTTCTAGTGGCGCCATCAACGATGCGAGACGACATCCTGCATGCTTGTCACGACGAACCTTCTTCTGGACATATGGGGTGCACGCGCGCTCTCGCACGTATCCGCCTCAAGTACTACTGGCCGAAACTATCCAGTACCGTCAAGCACTGCGTTAAGACATGCAGAGACTGCCAGCGGCGCAAGACACCACCCGTAAAACCAAACCAGCTGGTCTGTTGCACCCTGTCGAGCCACCCCGGGTGCCCTTTCAACAAGTTGGAATGGACTTACTTGGGCCATTTCCGAAGTCTCCCGCTGGCAATCGATGGATAATAGTTGCGACAGATTACCTAACACGCTACTGTGAAACCAGAGCGCTTCAGCGCGGTGCTGCTCAAGACGTCGCCAACTTCTTCATTCATGAAATCGTTCTGCGACATGGTGCACCATCCGTGGTTATTACAGAGGCACAGCTTTCACAGAAGTAATGCACCTCAGCGGCACTGTTCACCGTCGCACGACTGCTTATCATCCGCAGACGAATGGACTAACCGAACGGCTCAACAAAACCCTCGCTGACATGCTTTCAATGTACGTCGACGTGGATCACAAGAACTGGGATAGCGTTCTTCCGTTCGTAACTTTCGCCTATAACACCGCCGTGCAAGAAACCACAGGATTTACTCCTTTCCGCTTGCTTCATGGCCGCGAGGTTACCACAATGTTAGACGTCATGCTTCTACCTGATCTCTTCACAACTACCACAGTGAATGCTGCCCAATACGCCCAGCGGGCCGAGGACGCTCGTCGATTAGCTCGCCTGCGCATTCGCTCTAAGCAGCACTACGATGCTCACAGGTACAACCTCCGTCACAGAGAAGTTTCCTACTGCATTGGAGACAAAGTATGGATCTGGAGTCCTGTGCGCCAACGAGGAAGGTCGGAAAAACTTCTGCGCCGTTACTTCGGACCTTACCGGGTTATTGAACGTGTCAACGACGTCAACTACATAGTTGTTCCTGAGAGCACCACGGGACGCTCCCGCCGCACACCACAACCGGACATCGCGTTCATGTGGCTAGGATGAAGCCATATTACTCACGATGATCACCACTCCTTCCCTCATTCCTGTGTAAGCATCGGGCCGATGCTTTTGAAGGGGGGAGTAATGACGCAGAACTTCAGTGCATTTGTGCGTGTTGTGTGGTTACGGCCGTCCGCAGTTTTATTTTGCGCAACGCGGATTGTGGCGTGGAGGCAGAGGAAGACAACGAAGAGGACGTGTTGTTCGATCGGTGCCATTTTGCAGGGTCACTGGCTGTTGCCTCTTCTGCATTTATCGTGGCAATATCCAACCTCCGCCAAGATATTCGTAGTAACCTTCTATTAGGGTAAACTGGCTAGAAATGAGTCAAGCTCTACAAGCATAACGCATGGGGAGTTGTGTTTCTCTCCTAACTACAAGGCCGTAGCACTTCCGCGAACTCAGCAACCGCTTCCAACATCGCGACGTAAGCTGGAACGCCGATCATCCGACACATGGAATTTATTCATCACGGCGCTTCCGTGAGCGCGAGCTAGGCTGATACGCATCCTCCCCCGCTTCGTGCGTTACGTAACATCCCACCCTCTACCTCTTTCCCTGAGACAACCACCTTGCCGCGTTAAAGAGAAAAAAAAAAGAAAAAAGAAAGGAAAGGCGCGCTTTATCGAAACTACGTGAGATGGCGAGTCAAAGGCTGTGGAAACTGCCGCGAGGCAGACGACCCGATTAGACATGCCGTGCTGGTATTAGCAAAAGTGCTTCATCGCGGACATTCTGAAATACATCGCACCACAGTTCGCGAGACGGGGCAGCAGGAACCTGTTCTTAAATACATTGGCGATCCGGCCACCCAGACGACTTGGCCACGCTTTCGTAGCAGACCAAAGGTTCCCGAGTTCGAATCCTCGAGTGCCTGTCCCTTTTTTTTCTTTTTCTTCCTTTTCCGGATCTTTTTCTACTTTGTGTGTTCTTTCGTTTCTCCTGCTTCCCTTTAACATTTATACCGATCGCCTGACCTAACCATGCATTTCAACATTTCTGAAAGAACTCTCCCCCCAACGGAGCATTTGAACAAAGACGCGTATGGGCTTTCACCACCACTATATCTCATCTGCGTAACTCAACTGCGCATCAGAACAGGAACTGGCTTCCCTGGTGCAACACCATGTCCAACATCTCCAAAGTGACCGAACCATCGGAATCCTGGACCTAGACGGCGACATCAACGGAGCTTCTAGCCGCGGATGCGACCACACGGGGATAGGAAAAAGAGACTCAGAAAGCCTCTGGACTCGGACAGGCCACTATTGGAAATTAAACATAGCGACTCTTAACACGCGAACGCTTTCAAGTGAAGCCAGACTAGCTGAACTACTAGAAGAATGAAGGGGTATTAATTGGGATATCATTGGCCTTAGCGAGGTTAGGAAACCAGGAGGATACTTATCGCTCAATGAAGGGCATGTTCTCTGCTACAGAGGACTGCCAGAGAAGCGCGAATACGGCGTGGGATTCCTTATACACAAAGACATGGCAGGTAACCTGGAAGAATTCTATAGCATCAATGAAAGGGTAGCAGGTATCGTGATAAAATTAAATAGGCGATACAAACTAAAACTAATACGCAGCAACGACAAGCCACAAGACGAGGCTTTAGAACAGTTTTATGAGGCTGTAGAAACGGCAGTGAATAAGGTACACACGCAATATGCAACTGTTATGGCGTTCTTCAATGCGAAAATCGTAAAGAAACTACGAGGAGAACAGACTGTCGGGAACTACAGCGAAGGTGATAGGAACAGCAGAGGAGGGATGCTAGTGGAACTCGTGTTATGACCTCCGTGTTATGACTACTTTCTTTAAAAAACGTAAGAACAGAAAGTGGACATGAAAAAGCCCCAACGGAGAAACGAAAAACGAAATAGATTTCATAATGTGCAGTGATCCAGGTATAGTACAAGACACGGAAGTGATTAATAAGGTCAGAATTAGTGACCACTGACTAGTAAGGACGAAGATAACCCTCAATATAAATCGGACAAGGACAAAGTTAATTACACGGAAGCAGGCCAACCTCGGTGTCGTCAGGGCGAAAATAGAAGAATTTAGAATTGCGCTTATGAACAAGTATGAGGCTCTAGGACAGGAAGAAAATGAGGATATAGAGAAGATGAACGAAGACATTGCTAAGCTGATCACCGAAGCAGCGATGGAAGTAGGGGGCAAAACACTGCGAAGATGTAAATAAGCTTTCTGAATGTACTAAAAATTTAATCAAACAACGCCAACAGATGAGAATAACTAACTCAAGATATAGGTAGAGTTTGCCGAGCTGTCTAAGCTCATCAGTAAAAGTAGAGTCATGGACATACGTAACCATAACGTGAAAGAAATAGAAGCAGCTACCAAAAAAAGGAGTCAGCATCAAAACAACTAAAAGGATGCTTTGTGCGGGAAAGAACATAATTCATGCAGTGAAAGATAGGCAGGGCAATACCGTTACTAACTTCCGCGATATAGCCAAGGTGGCCAAGGTATTCTGAACTATACAGCTCAAATACGAGTCTCCCTACCATGAGGGTAGTAAATGTCGATCGGGACACCGAAATTCCATGCGTCACTGCGGAAGAGGTTGGAAAAGCAATTCAGGGCATGTCCCGCGGAAAAGCGGCTGGAGAAGACGGCATAACCGCCGACTTGATCACATATGGAGGAGACTTCCTAACGAGAAAGCTCGCGACACTATACACACAATACCTCAAAACTTCAAATGTACCTGTCATCTGGAAAAACGCAAATATTCTACTATTACATAAGAAGGGAGATATTAAAGACTTGAGGAACTGCAGGCCGATCAGTCTACTCTCAGTACTTTACAAAATTTTCACAAAGGTTATCTCAAACATAATAAGGGCGACACTTGAATTTAATCAACCAAGAGAGCAAGCAGGGTTCAGGAAAGGATACTTCACCATAGACGACCTTCATGTGATCAATCAAGTAATCGAGAAGTCGGCGGAATATAACAAACCCCTCTATATGGCTTTCATAGACTACGAAAAGGCTCTCGACTCGGTAGAGATACCAGCAGTTGTAGAGGCAATACGCCGACAAGAAATATGCGATAGCTACGTGAACACAATAGCCAACATTTATAAAGACTCTACAGCCACCCTACTCCTTAAGAAAAGCAGGAAAATCCCAATACAGAAAGGTTTCAGACAAAGAGATACAATTTCTCCAATGCTGTTTACTGCATGTTTGGAAGAAATCTTCGAAAGACTAGACTGGGACGAGACACGGCTAAGGATTAACGGCGAATATCTAAGTAACTTACGATTTGCAGACGACATAGTACTCTTTAGCAATGATGGCGGCGAACTGCAAAAGATGATTGAAGACTTAATAAGAGAAAGCTGTAAGGTAGGATTAAGGATGAACATGCAGAAAACGTAGATAATGCTACGTGGCGCGGTGAAAAAAAAACGCGGCTTTACGATAGAAACCAGACATTAGAAGTCGTAGAAGAATACCTACATCTAGGACAGCTACTGACAGGAGAACCCGCCCATATAAAAGAAATCCACCGTAGAATAAACATGGGATGGCACAGGTGCGGGAGACGTTCCCAACTCATGAAAGGAAATCTACAACTATCCTTCAAGCGGAAACTATATAACTACTGCATTTTGCCAGTACTGACATACAGGGCAGAAACTTGGAGAATTACGAAGCTCGAGAGGAAGTTAAGAACCACACAGCGGGCGATGGAACGAAAAATGGTAGGCGTTACATAGAAAGACAGCCGAGTGGGTCAGAGAACAGACGGGAGTCGCCGACATAATAACCGACGTTAAGAAGATGCCCGCAGGGGCGTCTGCGTAAGCAGGCGTTTGGTGTGTGGCGACACCACGGACCCGAGCCAACGGGGGGGTTTCGACCCCCTCCCACGTGTTCGCCGTGCGTGGCTTAGCCGTGTCCGGGGAAAAGGGGATCCTGGGGGTTGAGCCGACGCCGGGTGATTGGACCTTTAAGGCCCCCCGGCAGAGGCAACACACCCCTTTGGCCCCGGCTTCACGTAGACGGCACCCCTGGGCTGACCCACCCAGGGGAAATCGGCAGTCGCCTTTTCCTGTCTCTCACTCTCCTCACATCTTCGTCTTTCTCTCTTACTTTCAGTCTGTCCTGTCTTCTCCTCCCTTCCATTTACTTCCCCTCTTCCCGGCGGCAAGGGTTAACCTTGTGCAAGTAGCCAACCTCGGTCTAGGCGCATAAGGTTATAGTAGCGGTGTACGGCTGGCGTGTGCAAGTTGCAGGCAAGTCCAGACTTGTAGCGTCCCCTTGTTGGGCTCCGAGGTGGGTGGTCGCCACCGCTGCCGAACATTCCACCTTCTTATGTATGCAACATCTTTTCCCTCACTTAATGATCGTACCGCTTCAAAGCGTGTACGCACCGAAGAGACATTTAAGCCTTTTGCACCCCAAAGACAAACCTTCCCGAGATTTCATGTAATTTATAGTATGAAGCCTGAAAAGCCTGTACGAGTGATATCGCCATTCCTGGTTGCAAAGTGCCTCACAGAAACCATAGGTTCAGGATATCAAGCAAACAAGATGCCCAGTGGCGACCTCCTTCTGGAGGTGCGCGACAAAGTCCAATACGAGAAACTTCCGAAACTTACAGGCTTTGGAGACGTGGACATTTCTATCACACCTCACCGCTCACTCAATACTGTCCGGGGCGTCATCTCGGAACAGGACCTGCTTGAACTCACTGTAGAAGAGCTCCAGGATGGCTGGAAAGAACAGAACGTAATAAGCGTTCAGCGAATTGTCATCAGGCGCGAAGGTAAAGAAATCCCAACCAAACATTTGATCGTCACATTTGCATCCACCATCTTGCCGGAAACTATTGAGACTGGATATACTAAAACTCGTGTGCGACCCTATATTCTGAACCCTCGTAGATGTTTTAAATGTCAAAGATATGGCCACGGATCACAGAGCTGCCGTGGGCACCTCACATGTGCGAAATGTGGTGTCCAGGGCCACCCTGCGGATGACTGTTCAAATGCACCCCACTGTGCAAACTGTGAAGGTGACCACGCAGCATATTCTAGGTCATGTGAATCATGGAAAAGAGAAAAGGAAATCATAACATTGAAAATCAAAGAAAACATTTCATTCAAGGAGGCTCGTAAGAGGTGTTCACCATTTCACAATGCTACTTATGCTAATGCGGCGCGTCGGGGGGCGGCGTCGCAAAGGTCACCGCCCCATGCCCAGCCCGGGTACAACGAGCTGACGCATGTGGCTCCTGCCCCCAGGGTGGAAGTAGCCCAGGCTACTCCACCAAACCAGCAAACACGGCCGGTTCCCTTAGGGCTTCCGGCAACACATTCTTTGGCACGTGACTGCACTACGCTAAGCGGAAGTGCAGCACTGCCCAAAGCTCCCAAGGCGGGTACCGCCCAGACTGCCTCAATCCCTCCACCCCCTGCAGGCGCTGACAAGTGCCAGCGCAGCAAGAGCCCGAAGGCAGTTCCATCGGCCTCCGAGGTGGTGGGTGGAAAGGTCTCGTCGTCCGGGGCGAGGCTGCATCGGGAACCTTCCCGCTCTCTGGAGCATGTGTCTGGATCTTCGCAAGAGGATATGGACACACTACCGATCACCATGGCGCAACCAGCGCCTAAGGGGCGGCGGGACACTCCCGACCGCTCCAAAAAAGACAAAAAACCCATTACAGGGCCTGGAAAGGGCTCTGTAAACTAAGGCAGCACCACTTTCTTGTACACACAGCATCAATTCAAACTCACTATGGATACCGAAATTATACAATGGAACGTCAGGGGCCTGTTTAGGAACCTCGATGACGTTCAAGAACTGCTACACGAACACAATCCAAAAGTGCTGTGTGTACAAGAAACACACCTGAATGCAAAACACACAGACTTTCTCCGACAATATGTCACATTCCGGAAAGACCGCGATCACAGTTTCGTGTCATCGGGTGGTGTTGCAATCATAGTGGCCCGAAGTGTAGCATGCCAACGAGTACAACTACAAACTCTCCTTGAAGCAGTGGCTATTAGAGCTGTACTGTTTAATAAACTCGTTACTATTTGCTCTCTCTATGTACCTCCAAATTATCCTCTAGATAAACATGAATTTCAGTCTCTCGTAGATGAGCTGCCAGAACCCTACGTCCTTCTTGGCGATCTTAATGCACACAGCTGCTTGTGGGGTGATTCTCGTATCGATGCACGAGGTCGCCTTATTGAACAATTTCTTTTCTCTTCGGGTGCCTGTCTACTCAATAAAAAGGAACCTACATACTACAGTCTTGCAAATCAAACCTATTCATCTATAGACCTTAGTATAGTGTCGCCGTCCATATTTACTGAACTCACGTGGGAAGTGATTAAAAACCCTTACGGTAGCGACCATTTCCCAATAGTACTGAGGAGACCTAAACAACAGGAGCCTCTGCCACAAGCTCCTCGATGGAGGATTGATGCAGCCAACTGGGACAAATTCCGCACACTCATTAGCATCTCATGGGCCGACATGTGTTCATTAGAAATCGACGATGCCGTTCAATATTTTACTGTTTCCCTTATCGATGCAGCGTCTAAATCTATTCCTCGAACAGGAATTTCAAGCAAACGCCGCGTTCCGTGGTGGAACGAGGAGTGTCGCAATGCGCGTAGGAGGCAGAATAAAGCGTGGAGGGTGCTCCGAAATTGTCCTACGGCTGAAAATCTTGTGAACTTCAAGAAAGTCAAATCTCAAGGCAGGAGGACGCGTCGACAAGCAAGAAGGGAGAGTTGGCAAACGTTTTTATCAAATATTAATTCCTATACAGACGAGGCAAAAGTGTGGAATAGAATTAACAAGGTACGAGGGAGACAAACACACTCACTGCCCTTGGTAAACACCGAGGGCGACAGCTTAATAGACCAGGCAAACTGCCTGGGCGCACACTTCGAGCACGTATCGAGTGCATCACACTATAGCGAAACGTTTAAACGATATAAAGCAGCAGTAGAAAGGCAGAAACTGGAGCAAAAAGGTATGAAACGCCAAGCATACAATGAGCCATTCACCTTAGCTGAACTACAGGCAGCACTAAACTGCTGCAATGAATCTGCCCCCGGTGCCGACCAGGTCACATATGAAATGCTAAAGCAGCTTCCGTCTCAGGCAAAGCAAACTCTCCTCGCCCTGTACAACGCTATATGGGCGTCGGGGCGAATGCCACTCACTTGGAAAGAAGCCATTGTCATACCGATTCTCAAACAGGGCAAGGACCCGTCTTCTGCTGCTAGTTATAGACCCATAGCATTGACAAGTTGTCATTGCTAAAGTTTTTGAAAAAATGGTCAACCGACGATTGCTGTATTTTCTCGAGTCAAACAAGCTGCTTGATCGATACCAGTGTGGGTTTCGAGAGAGTCGATCAACCACTGACCATTTAATTCGTATAGAGGCACAGATTCGTGAAGCCTTTGTCCATAAACAGTTCTTTCTATCAGTCTTTCTCGATATGGAAAAGGCGTACGATACTACGTGGCGTTTTGGAATACTCAGGGATTTGTCACACTTTGGAGTCTGTGGAAATATGTTGCATGTCACCGAGAGTTATCTGTCCAATCGTACTTTCCGTGTTCGTGTTGGCAATGTTTTATCACGAACGTTTGTACAGGAAACAGGAGTGCCGCAAGGTGGGGTGCTCAGCTGCACTCTGTTTATTATAAAAATGAATTCCTTGTATCTTCACATCCCGCATAACATGTTTTATTCAGCGTATGTCGACGATGTGCAGATAGGCTTTAAATCGTCCAACCTTGCAATATGCGAACGCCAAATTCAACTGGGTCTAAATAAGGTGTCTAAATGGGCTGACATAAACGGGTTCACCTTAAATCCACAGAAAAGCGCCTGTGTCCTGTTTTCTAGAAAGAAAGGCTTTCACCCCGATCCCAACATTGTGTTGAAGGATGAGCGCCTACCTGTAAAAATGGAGCACAAATTCCTAGGCGTAGTCCTAGACGCGAAACTTACGTTTGTGTCACATTTGAAGTATTTAAAGAACAAATGCATAAAAACAATGAACCTCGTGAAAGTCCTCTCCCGAACCACGTGGGGTAGTGATACAAAGTGTCTACTGAATTTATATAAGAGCCTTATACGATCACGCCTGGACTATGGTGCCATTGTTTATCACTCTGCGGCACCGAGCGCATTGAAGATGCTGGACCCTATCCACAACCTCGGCATCCGTCTTTCTACGGGTGCCTTCAGAACAAGCCCCGTAGAAAGTCTCTATGTTGAATCAAATGAGTGGTCGCTCCATCTTCAGAGAACATACTTATCCTTTGTGTATTTCCTCAAAGTAAACGCAAACAGAGCACACCCTGCATTCACAACAATAAATGACCTGTCCAGCGTCCAACTATTTCGGAACAGGCCTGCTTTGAGAGAGCCCTATTCCTTGCAAGTGAGGGCTCTTGCTGAAGAAATGGATGTGGCTCTTCACGAACACGATTTGATGCCTTATCCTGGTCAACTTCCGCCATGGCAGTGGCAGCTGATCGATTGTGACCTGTCTTTTGTATATGTCACAAAACATGCGCCAGCCACACATGTCCGCATGCACTTTCTAGAACTGCAGCACAAATACCATTGTCCTCAGTTCTTTACGGATGCATCGAAGACTCAAGCTGGGGTCTCTTATGCAGCAGTCGGTCCATCCTTTTCCGATGCCGGCGCTTTGCACCCCAACATGAGTATCTTTACCGCGGAAGCCTATGCAGTCCTTACAGCAGTTAAACACATTACACTGTCAAATATACCAAAGGCAGTTATATACACGGATTCGTTAAGTGTGGTCAAAGCTTTGAAAACCCTAAAGAGGTACAGAAATCCTGTAATTATTTCCCTTTATACAGCCCTGTGTACCGCCTACGCATCCAGGCGGCACGTCGTGCTGTGCTGGGTGCCAGGGCACCGCAATATTGAAGGGAATGAGTTAGCCGACCGGCTTGCCACATCTGTAGAGACCACCACTTCCCGAATATCTGTAGGTGTTCCTGTAATGGACTTGAAGCCCTTCCTGAGGAAGAGGCTCAGGGCCTACTGGCAGCAGCTATGGGATAAGGAAACTCAAAATAAACTCCATCTTATCAAACCTTATCTCAGTAACTGGCCCCTAGTATCAAAGCTACGCCGTACACAGGTAACACTCTGTAGACTAAGGATTGGACACACACATAGCACACACGCATACCTACTGTCGGGTGGTGATCCACCGATGTGCCACTACTGTGGTGAGCCCCTGAGTGTTGTCCACATCCTTCTGCAATGCATGGCTCTAGAAAGTCACAGAAAACAGCACTTTTTACTACCGTTCCGGGAACATCTGCCACTGCACCCATCTATGTTTTTAAGCAACAAACCACTTTTTAAACTGGAATCAGTCCTGGCGTTTTTTAAAGATATACACAATTTTAATGTTATTTATCCAGGCGACCTGTAGCACGGCCTCTCAGCAGAGGCCGCTGCTGCGGTGTTTTTATCAAGAAAGCACCCTCCTCGCCGTCCTTGGGCTCAAGGATCACGGCGAGGAATTCGTGCTGCCTCAATGTGTTAGTTTTTTAGAATCATCAACACCTACTTTGAGTATTCATAGACCACCCCACTCGCTAATGTCATAGTTTTAATCTCTTACGCCTCTATACAGCGATTCAATTTTAAATTTTAGGCCCATCTACAGCCACATTCCATATTAGCATCGTGACTCATTGCTCACCGCAGACATCACATCACCAGAAATGGCGCTCTTTGGCCATACTTGGCCCTTGCGCCACGAAAAAACACATCATCATCATCAACGTTAAGAAGAAAAGATGGACATGTGCAGGCCACGTGATGAGAAGGATAGATAACCGATGGACAGTTAGAACGACGGAATGGATACCAAGAGAGGGCAAGCGCAGCCGCGGAGGAGAGAGAGTAAGATGGGGGGACGAAATCAAGAAATTCGCAGGCGTCAAATGGAATCAGCTCGCGCAGGACAGGCAAGAATGGAGAGGATTGGGAGAGGCCTTCGTCCTGCAGTAGAAATAAGATGGGCTGATGATGATGATGAAGTTTTCTATGAGTTTGCATAGCATTTGGTGTTGCTGCGTATTTAGTGAAATGCGGAACGACATAGTACAGCGCTTTCTACTGCAATTACCGCAGGGAAAGAAAGAGGACGCTTACGGCGACCGAACAGCTTTTTACTACGGGTGGGAATTTGTGAACTTCGAGCGCCTGAGGAAGTGCGATGACCCGCACGCAGTGACAAGGAGACAGGTCACCGCACGTTTCCTTTGTTTGGCTCCCCGGTATACTTGTACTAAAATACGGAAAGCTGTAGCGTGTACTCCTTTCTAGCGCTTTGCTTGGGAACGCTTCGTGCTCGGAGTCTCTGCCTCGCTTTGACGGTGGGCCCTAATGCTGTGGAACAATGAACAACTTTACACGTGCATAAACCGCTTAACATAAAGCATAAATTCTCTTGCTCAAGCATCGGCATGTGGTCAACAAACATTTTTTTTTCTGAAGAGAAACACGCTATTCATTTTTAAAATAGATGTCCTCAGAAAGGCGTGGGCTTTTTAATGAATTACTGGTTGATTAGTGCCTCTTAACAATAAGTAAAATTTGATACTTAGAATGCTGACAGTGGAAGATTGATTGCCAG
The DNA here is from genome assembly GCA_013339685.2 of Hyalomma asiaticum. NCBI lineage: Eukaryota > Metazoa > Arthropoda > Arachnida > Ixodida > Ixodidae > Hyalomma > Hyalomma asiaticum. The sequence continues at coordinate 17,678 of JABSTT010000144.1, forward strand.
CCATATACAGACTCCAACAAGCGACACCTGCTTGAGGCCTGGTACAAATACACTTCGAGAGGGCCGTGAATGTAACCCCCATCCCTCCATCGCTTTGACGGTGGGCCCTAACGGTGTGGAACAAGAAACAGATTTATACCCCAGTCACACGGGCATACTAAAGCTCCTTTGAGGTAAAGGAGCATAGCGACTTCGAAGGAGCATTAGTTCAAGGGAGTTGAGTCGGTGCTACACGGTTTCCACAGAACCTTTCCAAAATAGCCGCAGCATACCTTTGACGCTTCCATCGCTTTAAAATAAGGAAATAAATGCGAGTTCCCATAACGTGAAAGTGCGGTTTTTCGTGGTTTAATTCCACAAAAGTAAGTTTTCTTAGTATATGGGCACTTTATTTTTGAATGTACACCTTGTGCAGGCATTATTTTTCCAAATACGGAGGTGTCGGCCGTAGCGATGGCTGCAGCAGGCCACAGTGTGCACCGCCGGCACCGCTACGTCATATCCTCATTTGGAAGCACGTTGATCGGTTGTTGTTCGGCTGTGTACTTCGCCTACATCGCGCCGTGGATTTCGTTAGTTGTGCTCTCGTCTTCAGTCCCGATGGATGAAGAAACTGATGTGGAAAGGAAGTGCGAAGTGGCGATGGCATTAGCGACAATTTCGTCGTTGGAGCTGGATGCCGAGTCTGCGAGCGAGAAGGTGCGTTCCATACGACGCCGCCTAATGATGAACAATAGCCTGCTGATAGCCCTTGCGTCATCACGGCGCCCAGTCCACCGCCGCGTATGGAGCTATCCCCGGAAAGAAAGGTGGTTTGAGGATACACTACCGAATCTCGGAAGCCGGCACTTCAAACAGTCATTCAGGGTTTCGGAAACAACGTTCCGGTACCTAGTTGATGTTTGCCGGCCAGCAATGCAACGGCAGACGACAAATATGCGAGAATGTGTCAGCGCACAAAAACGTGTTGCCGTTGCATTATACAAGCTGTGCTCGTGCGCCGAGGACAGAGCTGTTGCGGACGTGTTCGGCATTGGGCGTTCAACCGTGAACGTTATATACCGAGAGTTTTGTGCAGTTGTTGTTTCCACGCTTGAGAAGGAGTGGGTCAAGATGCCAAGTCAGGAAAACATGCCCACCCACATAAAAGAGTTTCAAGCGGTGTGCGGCTTTCCGCAAGGCGTCGGCGCGCTAGACGGCTGCCACATACCAGTGTCACCACCAAAAGAACACGCCACCGACTACTACAACTACAAAGGCTGGTGAGTACGTCTGACTGCTTCTTTTGCAGTTGTTCCCTTGCGCTAAAATTACGGCTGTAGTCATTGTAGGGTTAGATTTAAAACTATGCTTTATGAAACCATTTCCATCATAATATTTTGTTGAACACTGTCCTTCCTAAGGTTTCCGAGTGGCAGAGTGCCGTATTTTGTGTTATATCACTCATGAATGTATGTTCACTCGATAAACAAGGGTAATTTATTTACCTGCGCTTTGCAGTTATACAACTGTACATTTCTTGTATTTCTTTTTGTTTTTCAGGTACAGCATCGTTTTGCTTGCCCTCGTTGACCACAAATACCTCTTCAGGTACGTCAGTGTGGGCTCACCAGGACGCTGCCACGACGCCTACGTGTATCGGCAGTCCGCATTGGCCGAAATGGTGTCGGGACCACTGTTTCAAGCACCGGCAGTGGTTATGAATGGAGTTGCTGTGCCACCATTGATACTATGTGATCAGGCATTCCCACTCACGCCAAACCTTGTGAAACCCTTCAAGGATGTGCCAGATGGAAGCAGGCGCAGGTGCTTCAACTACAACCTCTCTAAGTCGAGAAGAATAGTCGAGAATGCCTTCGGCAGGTTGAAAGCCCGATTTAGGCTTGTGTTGAAAAGGATGGACGCGAACATTACCAATGTGCCATTCATCATAAGGGCATGTTGCGTGCTTCACAATATATGTGAGCACTTTGGGGATTCCCTTCCACAGCAATGGCTGAATGAAAGTGAACTCGAAAGCTCGTTGTTCATACAGCCTGTGCATACCTCAGATTTGCAAGTTGGAAGTGGCACTGACGTTAGGGAAGCCTTAGTTGAATATTTTGCCCAGCATGACAAAAACTGATGTTTGTTGTTCAGTGCCATATGATTGTCCACTTCGCAATAAGGACCCTGAAGTGTTTATCATTGCTAGACTAATCAGGCGCTCAGTTGTATGTCACTATAATATTTAACATGTATACTTTTTCATTCTTGTGGTTTTTGATATGTATGTGTTAATTTTTTAGAATACCAATATTATAACATTGGGATAGCAGACTGTAACGTAGCCTATTTAACCAAATAGAAAAAAATATGTAACTGAATAGAGTGCACCTATGCATCTGTCAAATTGCACACATCCACTCCATGATTTTTTTCCTCAGTAATGTAACTGTTTTGTGGCATTGTGAGAACAGACCAGATTGATAAAAACACATTCACTTATGTTTGCGCATAATGAGGTCGGTGGCGGTAAAGGCACAAAAGGCTGTGAGGTTTCTTGCAGGGCATTTTAACAATGTATGTCAACTATAATCTGGCACTTTACACCCATAGATTTGTGGGCTTTTACGTCCCTGAACCATGATATGACTGAGAGACCCCATAGTGGAGGGCTCCAAAAATCTTGACCACCTGGGGCTTATTAACGGGCACTGACATCGCACAGTACAGACATGTTACACTGTAAATACAACTGTCCAGTGCAAGGAACAATAGAGATCCATACCACTGTTTGTCACTGACCGTAATTTGGAATATGTTACAAAGTCTCGATCCCAACAAGCATGTTGCATGTAGCAATGTTGGTTTGTTTACACACACTGAAAAGTATCGGTTGTCATCCCAGCCTCGAAGCCCCCCCCCCCCCATGTTTGTTTGACACCCAGCGGATAACATTCCCCAATTACGCAAAAAAGAGCTAGAAAGCATGTTTGCTGACTTTATGGCAAATGTGGACAATTATGCTGAATAAGCTGAGGCAGCAAATTATATCTCATATGCATTGTCTTCAAAAAACTGCACAAGAACAGATGCGCAAGATCCAAGCAACTAATTTTGCTAATGTACAAAAGCTTGTGCGTGCATAAGGCACTGCATGCATTCAGTGATGTGCGGTTCAAAGGAAAATACAAGTGTTTGAAATCTTTCAAATCAGTGTATGCCTATTTCTTTCTTTTCCTTTTGCAATAAAATTTATATCATTATTGAAAAAGCTATCCATATTAAACACATGGCAGAGGTCCATGAAATTACTATGTAGGGCCCTGAAAAGTCCTTGAATTCTTCCTTTACGACTGCTCTGAGCTCTGATCCATGATATGAATTGAATATCAGTGCAGTGGATTTTGAACCTTTGGTACATTTCACAATAGAAAACAACCGAGCAGGGAATGCTGCCCAACTAAAAAAATATGTATCAAGGAAAAACAGCCTATGCTGAAGTCGAAAAAGAGTAATTTCTGCGGTTTTACCATCCAAACCATCGATTTGGTTTCTGGGGTTTCTGGTCCAAAATCCATTATGTGATCCATCGTGAGGCTCACAACAAATGTAGGAGAATCATCAAGTTTTATTAAAATACTTCCCAAGTAAATCCACGAGTCTTTCTTGGGCATTTACTTGCCGCTCTCTAAGGACCCGTTCCTCCTTGGCAGCCTCTTCGAATGCTTGGCGAAGCAAGCGCTGCTCTTCTAGTAATTCCTGCTGGAATTGTATACTTGGTGGGAGTTTTCGCTTCCTGGAGCGGCGCACATTCTCTTTTGGGGCTTCCGTGCCCTGCGACGCTCCAGGTTCAGCGACAGGTGTTGGTGCCGCCACTGCCGTTGGTTCTGGCATTGATGGCTCCAGCTCACAGCCAGCTGGTATGCTGCCAGCTTCCATGTCGTGAATAATCTGAAAAGTTAAAATAATGGTTGTCTCCAAGTAAGTTTACACACACACAGACAGGAAGAAAATATGCACTTACATGCAGCATTCCAGGCCTATATTTATGGTTGCTTGTCACACTTGAAATGAAGCAGGCCTTGGAGGGAGGCAATGGGTGATGAAGGTATCATTAGGTCACCTCTCTCCAAAACTATGCACATTTGCTTACCACAACAATACCCTTGTGTGGTATTGATAGGGAGACACCCTTGTTATTAATGCAGCAGTGTGCTTGCAACAGCAGAATACTCGTGCCTATATAATTTAGGTACCCGAGCTCTACAAGACGGCAAAAGTATTCTGCGGCCATTGAATGGATGGATTAATATATACAGTAAAAAGGTAGGACACTACGTCAACTTGTATGTGCAGGTGTATATCAATATAGTGTGTTACATTGTTTTATGGGATATCTCTGGACTGCATTAGTTTTGTTGGTACATTGCCTGAAGTGTTCTTTTGGCTTTCCAGCACCATTCATTTGCTTATTCCAATAAGTTGCGAACTAGAGAGATCCCTGAAGCATTTCATGTTAGCGAGCTTGATACACAAACTGCTCAGCACTTTTAGTACACATCAAAACTTTCAGCGCACTGGAATCAAGCTGTTATTTCCCTTGTCCGCTGCCCTTTCTCTGTTTGTTGGCTGTTTCTGTGAATTGTATGCTTTCTAAAAAAAAAAAGAGAGAGAGAGATGTGTAGTGTCACTATGCATCTCTCACCTTGACTTGTTTTTTTCAATGGCCCAGGTATGAACGTTTTTCTCATTTAAGGTGAGGTTATGGCTGTGCCTACTTTGCACATGTGCTTTCTTTCTGGGGATAATTTAGGCACGGATTTATGAAACAAAGTTACCTGTTCAACTGTATCCTCTGTGTGTGACGCACTCTCTTCCACCAAAGAGTGGTCATTAATTGGCAGCGAGCCTAGGAATCTATGTATTTCATTAAAATACTGCCATGGCACAGGTGCAGAGCCAGTTGTCCGTTTCCTTGCCCAATTTCTGAAAAGCATGAGCGAACAGTAGAAGTACATGTACATGGTCTACCTATAAGCACACTAAATAAATATATTCCCATGTTCACATTTAAATAAAAAAAGAACTCTGTGCAAACTTCAAGAATTATATGCAACATATCCAGGATTCTCATGCATGCACATACACTGCCACAAATAGCACATGAACAGTTTGCGTCGTAACAGCCCTTTTTACAGCATCGTGCACACACAGTCACTAGGTGGACAGTCCTTCCGTGAAATGACGTTATAGTTTACTTCAACTATCCAAAAGGAACATTAACAACATAACGTGTATAGAGAAGAAAAGCGACAGAAGAGAATTGGGAAGTCGGCTCTCGCACCGCATAACACAGCGAAAATTCACAGCGATAAACACACACACTCACAACGCCAGCAACGCACGGCAGACGCACGGCAGTAGTCAGTGTGTGTTTTGCGAACTAACGCCAGATTATTCAATTCAATTCAGTATATTCCGACATCACAGGAGACATAACAAAAGTCACAACAGTGATGTTGTGGGGCGAAAGCAAAAAGCCACTGAGGCTTGACGAAGGCTTTCGCACCATGTGATAACATAGCAACAGCAGCATGAGATCATCAGTCGCTATACAATAACAAAAACGTGTACTTAAGGGTCATGCCGATTTGCATTTTATTAACACGTAGAAAAACAAACCGCCGCATTGCCGGCACAAGCTCATGTGGGGTTGGCACTGCAGCGGCGTTCTCATGCAAACAAATACCAACTGTCACGTCTCATGTTTGAACACATGCCGACTGCTGCATTCCACTGCGATTGCCGAGTGACAGTAACTGTGCAGTGACAATGCGGATTCTACCGATTATTCTTAATCGATTTGCGTAAGGAAATATACGAAGACACGAAAGGCAATATCCCTAACGACGATGCACAGCATACATGAAATGTTAAGGCTTACCTGTACAGTTGGGTCAGGTTGTCAATTTTGCTCTGCACCTGCTTCCGTGTGCGCACTATCCCCAGGCTCGCGAGGCGTTCAACAATCCTTTCATACACTCTGGCGTTGCGGCGCTCTCCTCGGAGATCTTCGAGATACTCTTCCCAAAGGCTTATCAAAGCCCACGTTTCTCTCTCATTCCACGTTGTTCGCGGCTGCGCCCGTGCCTTTCGCTGGCCTTCCGGTTGTGTCGATTCGGATTCACTCATCTTTTTTTTTTTTTGTGTGGTTTGGAGAGGCAGCAGGCACACCAGAAACACACCAGATCAAATAATATGCGCGGACAGTCGTGTCAACGTGCAGCAGACGAACGGATCAGAGTCATCAGACTGTTGCACATGGCCACAGAACACGGCGCGACAGTGCTGCCACCGATTGCCGCGGTAAGGTTGTGTGTAGTTCCTAGCGAACATATGATCATGATTATCAGCACGCTTTTCACTGTTCATACATTGTAGAATGCTGTGGAACGTACGTTTCCATATATGAGAGCACGTCGTATTGCCTTCAAGATCAAACTTCTTTTCCTGTGAGGTATCAGCTGCCAACGAGAGTAGTTCCTTACAGCCTCAAAGGACAAGCGCGAACTCCTTTAGCTCAAAGTTCCTTTCAACTAATGCTCCTTTGGCGCGCCCGTGTGACAGCGCGCCCACTCCTTTCAAGTAAAGAAGCTTTAGTTCAAAGGACCTTGAAAGTGCCCGTGTGACAGGGGTATTACACGTGCATAAACCCCTTAACGTAAAGCACAAATTCCCTTGCTCAAGCCTCGGCATGTGGTCAACAAACGTTTTTTTTTTTTTTTTTGGAAGAGAAACATGCTATTCATTTTTCAAATATAAATAGCCGTGAGAGACCGACGACTGTTGACGCCGCTGTAGTCTTGCAGTGTAATGTGCTTTGCCTTGCTGGGCACAGGTTCGCCCAATAAACAGTTCGACTGGCAACGCCTTGATTTGTGCTTCGTCCTTCATTGCCACGGCTCCGTAACGATGTTTTCGTTTACAGTGTATCACACGCACGGTCACGATCACGGCTGTCATTACAGCGTTTACGTTGCGACGTAAGCGCTATATCCCGTAACACCAATCACTCTGTGAAAAAAAAAAAGAAAGAAAACGCGCCATTTGGGAACCGTGAAAACCTAATTATTCCGCTGCAAGATGTTCATACCTCCGGAAGCAGTAAATGTATTGTCGCTGTGCTCACTTAAGACGAGGCATTCTTAACCAATATGATGTTGAACTGAAGGGATCACGTATGGACAATGGGTGTTCATGGTTGCACCAGCAAAACGAGGAAGGCCACAATCCAAACGCATTTCTAGATGCCCCAGACACAGAAAATAGCAATGCACATAGGCGCTGCGCTGCTACGCAGGAACGTTCGAACAGCTGGCCGCCGAAGGTTGTTGCCAACCAACGCACGTTCGGAGGGCGGAGCATTGGCGCGGGGCACTCGCAGTGACGTCACACTGTTTGCAGAAGAGGCGAGATCTATTCTACAGCAGCAAATTTCGCACCAAAGCACTACTGTCGAGAGACTGTCCGCGGCGCGTCCTCAGCGCAGAAGTGCGGATGGCTTTCTATAAACGGGCTGTCTGGTGTTTGGCTGTCTGGTGAAGACACGGTAATTATGATGGGACAATACCTTAGCGTGGACGTAAGAAATCGATTGCCGTCCGCGTACCATTCAATACGAATCGGGCCACATTAGACGCCGACAAAAGTTGCAACGCCACATCAAGCTCTCGCGACAGCCTCGAAGTGCCGACTGCCCGGGTGATTCGTTTTGATGATCCTTCCTTCCTTCCTTCTCTCGGGCTTTCAATTTTCTTTTTTTTTTTTTTTTTTTGTGGTGGCTCACGGAACTTTACATGGTGGTATCGAGTTTTTCTAATGTCGTATAAGGACGGTGTATGAATGGATACGGAAGAAAGTAAGCGTTAAGAGGACATACTGTCGCCCACCCGTTTGCAGCCTGAAACTACAAAAACAAAAAAGGCAGCAGGCTTTTCAACGAAGGAATGCCCGCTTGAACTATATGGCGAAAAAAAAATTGACCTAGTCGGAGGAAATTTCGGCCAGTCGCGGGTAATTGACGGAATGATTTTTATTTATATAATCGTTCTTTTTTTCCCTTTCTTTTTCTTTGCTTTCAAGAACCTTGCGCCACTGTACGGGCTTCCTCACAATGCAGTAGTCACACTAGCTGAAATCGCTCTCTTTATGGTCCCTTTTGACAGCGTACACCAGCATTCTCGTATATTTATTTCGTGAAGCCATGCTATCAGCTTCCTGTTTTATGCGTGTCACAGCGTTTCGACATCTAGTACCATTGAGCTCAAAGCTGGGTGCTAAATAGCCGTCGTTTTATCTGAACAACCTGTCGTTATCTTTCGCGTCGGCGTTTATCCTTTTTCTTTTCTGCTTCTTCTTCTTTTTTTTTTTTTTACAAGTAGTCAATTACCTTCTCCCTAGCCGGCGGCGATGGCGCTGGACGTGGTCCGCTGAGCCTTTGAACGGCCTTCTCAGTTTTAACACGCCATGTTGAGAACGAGCGCCGAGACAGCTGACTGCGTGCGTTGCATCCCGAAGGACCGCGAGCCCGCTGCTTGGACAGAGATTTGCCAGTGAGAGGTCTAACCATTTATTCGAGCTTCCTCCGGTAAGGCCTCTCCACGACCTCGGGTTGGCAGTTCGGTTGCGCTTGCTAATAATATATGATGGGCAGTGTACAAGTACAATTTTCGAAACTTTAGCTCCGGCGACAGTCCCTGTTCTTCATCCTTTTCGACGATTTCCTCATCAGTTCAGGCCTTCGCCTACCTCTGAGCTTCTAGCTACTTTAGTTTGGGTAGTAATATCTGGGGTTTTGTGGTAGGGTAGGGTCAAGTAGTTGGCGTAATTTTGACCATTTTTCTTCTTACGTGCATCTAACTCTCAGTAAAGGGCGTGTATTTAGCATTTCTTGCCCATCGAAGCGGTCGCCATGGCAGGGAGCAGAATCACGGTTAACCAAGCTCAGCGAACCAACTCCTTAGATGCCACGGCAGGCAGTTTTGATTAGTGCAAGAAGTCTCCATCACTTCAGGAGCTTTCGGCTAATCAAGAGCGCGCTGCTCCCGCGAGAGTAAAGAACGAACAAAGGGAGAGGCATAACAGTACTGAATGAAGGCGCAGTCAGCAGCTGACGTTGGTATCGTTCGTCGCGGCTTTTGATTGGTAGTCATGCCGCTAACTATACTCTCGGCGCCCATTCAGGTCAGAACCAGAGCACGGACACGCAAAGAAGCCGTCTGGAGGGCCAACGAATCATGACTGAGGCCGCGAAGTCAGCCACGGACAAGTAAGTTACGACAGTGACATATACCGCAGGCGCTACTCGAGCCAAGGTATTTTCGTATTGGGGCAGTAATTTTGTAATCTGAAACGCCGCTTTTCTGAGTTATGTAGTATTTTTTATCCCCAACAACCGCACATCTTGCTATAGAAAAAAAAAACAGCGGTACAAATGAAATTGAAAAGCCGTGATGGAGTGATGTCGATATTACGCGTCGGCTATAGTGGGCTGCTTACGGCTCGATTTGTTTTGCGATTACTTTTGGTATGCAACGCAGGAAGCACTCCGCTCCTCTGCGAAATGTAAATATGAAAAGCTTTTGCGCGCGTCAGGATTTTCTAATTCTTTGTCCCGAAATAGTAGATCATCAGCAAAATAGTGCGGCGACATAGAATTTGTCCAGTAGTGGTCTAGGCATGTTGGAAAAGATGGGGTTGCCCATTGTGCTAGAAATGTAGCTTGATGGTTACCACTAACAAGTCCACTCATACATTCTATCAGTAGTGGTCCGCAGTTATCGTTCACATTTCATGATTCCGACTAGCGCGAACGCTGCTTTGCGGAAACTTACTTAAGCTTGTTAAGAAAAAAAAAATTCAAAGCACGTATGTAGTATAGTGCTGGCGCACTCACTTCAGGCGAGCAGATCTGAGAGGAGACACGTGTGCCCTGTTCGTTTTGTCAAGCGTAATTTGTTCGTCATCTTCATCTTATTCTACAGACACCTCCGGACAAAGCCTTCTCCTGATGACCTCCAAACTACGCGGTCTTGCGCAAGCCGATTCCATTTCATGCCTATGAATTTATTTCGATACACCACCTATTACCTATGATTGTCCACGTTGTATAACCACTGCCTCCTCTACAGTGGAATCCCGGCTGCGGCGGCTGCATTTCGATGGAGGCGAAATGTTGAGGCCCGTGTACTGTGCGATGTCAGTGCACGTTAAAGAACCCCAGGTGGTCGAAATTTCCGGAGACCTCCACTACGGCGTCCCTCATAATCAGAGCTTGTTTTGGGACGTTAAACCCCACAAACTGAGTCAATCATCAATCCTCTACAGAGGAGGCACTGCTCATACAAAAGCGGACCAGAGGTGCCACTGGTATGACCTGCCGAGGTGCATAGCTTTTCCTCTCAGTGTCATCTACAATGCCAACTGTACACGCATGTTTTGTCTGATACTCTGCTGTCTTCTTGCTGTTTCCCCTTTCATCGCAGCTTGCGTAGCCCTGCACTTCTCCACTTTATTTGTCATACCCCAATCTTGCGTCTCGTGGGTTATCAGAGGTAGATTGCTAATCGTAGTGCACCTCCCCTTACGGGGACGGCGGTAAGTTGCCTTTCGTAATTTAGCAGGAAAAAGCGCACGCAAGCTCGTAATACCTTTCATACTCGTTGTTTTTACGCTTGCTTACTATAAAACCCGAAAGAGTGAACTGGGCACGTTAATTCACAGTCTTATAAAAACGCGAAGAGAGAGACATAATTCAATAACGTATTCCCCAAGTAAGCGCCTATTATAAGTTCGTACTTTGGGGAACTTTGTCCCCTCGGATTCTTTTTATTTTCGTTTTTTTTAACGCTGTCATGCAGAACAGTCTTTCTGGATTTTTAGCGTTGAAGGCCGTCGTGTATCGTTCACTGTTTCGTGGTTCTCGGACTCCTCTCAAGCTTCATCGTTACCTTCGAAGCTTTGTGTTACCTCCACGTTACCATGAAGTTATGCATCGTGCCATCTTTGCTGTTTTAAAAGAAACAAGAGCTAGGTTAAATTTAGTTCTCTGTTCAGTGCTGCATGCATTCATTTTAGTTTCTCAAAGAGTTTAACGTTCACGTTATTTTTGCCGAATACAAAATGTCGGCCCGCGCAGTCGCATCCTTGCTTTACATAAGTCGCCGAACGCAGGCCCGTGCGGGCGTACAGCGGCAGGAAAGCGTGCGCAGGAGGCACCTTCGCTGTGCTGGCTACGGCGACGGTTTTTCTCCTGATCGGTCACTACGTGCTTCCGTCGAAACGGGAAGGCGGATACGCGGCACCGCGCTCCGCTGCTACAGCGCCGCTTCCTGGAGGCCCCTTGGACGCGGACAGGGAGCAGAGGGCGTTGCCGTCGCCGGCAACAGATTCATCTGCCGCATGTGTGAACAGCAGCAGCCGCGGAGGCGACGGGTTTGATCGACTTGAGAGTGTTCATCGAGAAGTCGACACCGACCTGCTTATCGATGCCATCGATGAACGGAGGCTGGACGAACACTTACGGTAAGACAAAAAACTGCTTTGACATGTTCCCTATATAGAACGACTTGCGTTCGCGAGGCATGGCCCACATAGGTGTCATTGTATTGTTTTATGTAAATGTTGCGAAGGTTTGCACACCGACACCTACAAAAGTTATCCTAGATCACTTGTTTCCGCAGTTACTTTTATTGATTCTCTTGCGGCTCTATAATTGACCAAGCAGTTACCAATACTAATGACCACGTAATAATTCAAAACGACCTTGACCTTATTAGCAAATGTTGCGACTGTTGGCTGATGTCTAGCTCTTAATACACATAAATGTAATGTCCTTCTCGCGCAAACGTTTGAACTCAGGGTTTTCTTATATTAACGGAAAACTTGTATCTAGCCCTATTGCAAAAACCAGCGCCCCCAGCGCATTTCCAGTACGTTTTCCGTACTGGGAGCACTGGAAACGCGCTGGGAACGATGATATTTCACTGGGCGATACACACTGGGACACTGGTGTGCGCTGGCGTTGTACTGGGACAAGCTGGCATAGCTGGAATGTCATTGGTACCAGTGAGAGGCTCGCTGGAAAGCGCTGTATGTACACTGGGAGGCTGCGCGCTGGCACGAGTGCGGAACACCCTGGAAGCAGCCAAAGAGACGCTGGCGCTGGTTTCACAGGCGCACGCTGTGCATTCGGCCAGTACTAGTTGATTTCACTAGGTGTGAAGACTCTGGGAATATTTACGGCTTGGCCGTACTTCATCGCTGCGAGCTACAGTGTGCAGCAATTCGCGGCGTACCGCGTCCGCGCAAGCACTAGCAGCTGTGAATGTTTACATTTGTGCATTTTCCCCGCACTTAGCTTAGACACGCAATGTCACGTCTTTGAACTACTCTGGTAATAGTTCTGCTGTAGTCTTCACTTTTGTGGAGGAGTCGGTGCAAATAACGGTAAAATTTTACATCGCCGCGTAATTTATTGACGCTCTCAAAGCGTCCCAACTCACGAAGAAAAAAAAAAACACCGATCGGTATCTACACGCTGCAAATGCACCTCTGCCGATTGCTGCACCATCAATTACTTTAGATGCGCCAAAAAGTAGACATATGAGAAAGCTTCCGTTGAGCTAATATACAACAATTTTAGCTTTCTCAAGCCGCCTAACCCCGATCGGTCTGTCCCAGTATGCTCCCAGTGAAGCTTGGGCATAGCGTACCGGCTGAGTCTGTCGATACGCGAACTGCACTCCAAGCCTCAAGAATACGCTACTACGACGAATCAGAATTACTGCTCAGTACAGCCTTGGCATCGTTTAGCCTGAACAGGTGATTTTTATTTATGCGCGGTGCTTGAAGATGAAGCGGTGAGCATCGAAGCGACGCACTTTGAGCGAGCACATATATGTCACGGAAAGTTGCTGCCGCACTCTTCTCTGACTCAAATGCAATCACACATATTTGTCGATCAGTACGGCTTACTGATGAGAGGTTTCCCACTGCACTGCGCTTCCTTTTTTCGAAGCGATTAACAGTTGTGGGCTTCGATGAACCTGTGTATGTCAGACACCGGTAATGTCGCTGTCCTAAGATATCACCGTTTCAGCGAGAAAACTGCGGAGTGCCACTTGAACTACACGTTCAATTATCGAGCGGCATTATAGTCTACACAAAACGCATCTACATACATTTCGACTATTCGTAAGAGCAAGAAAAGGCTATCGAGCTCGGCCGTAACAGCCGATAGTCCCTGCCCGTCGGTCTACATATATTTTTTCAGTATTAGATATGAATTGTATAATATACTGCTGTCGCCATTATTCGAATGACATGCGTGATCGGCGCTTCTTTCATTTGTCTGACAAACGCGTGACGTTTACTTGAAACTTGAAATTGCGCATTAGAAGCGCGTTCGTCTTCTGTGTACCACAGCAAACGACAAGTGCGACAGCAGGTCACACCGCTGACTAACCTGTTTGCAACCACTTCGGTGTGTTCAGGCGTGGCGTTCAATAAAGAAAAAAAAAGTTCAGGCGTGGCGCAGTGGTAGCGCTCTGGGTTGGCAGTGCGGAAGTGCCACGTTCGAATCCTGGTCTCGGAAGTTTTTTTTTTTATAATGCTTTTTTTGCGCTATAATGCGTCATTTTGCTTTTTTATATTTGTATATTATTTAGCATGCATGGCAGGGAAGCACCACGTTTCTTTGCTCTAAAGCGGTTTTGCGTGCCAGTAACCCGAGCCTCCCAGTATCCCGTGGCACGCCAGCGTGCCAGTATACAGCGTCACACTGGGCCCATAATCCGGCATGGCGCTGGACGCTGGCTCCCAGTGGCGCTGGGTTTTCCAATACGTGTTAACTCTTTCAAATATTTAGGAGTAACTTTAACATCCAACCTTTCCTGGACTGTCAATATCACTAACATCTGTAGCAGCGCCTCACGGTCATTAGGCTACTTACGCAGGAACCTACACAAGACACCCACTCATATACGTGCTTCAGCCTACACAACATTTGTTCGCCCTCAGCTCGAATTCGTTTCTTTAGTCTGGTCCCCTCATTACACTTACTTAATCAGCATGCTAGAATCAATCCAGAACACAGCCGCTAGATTCATTTCTCATAATTACGACAATAGCACAAGCATAACGCAAATTAAAAAGGATTTGTCACTTTTTCCTATGAGCTAGCTGCCGCCGTGACATAGCCCTCCTATCATTGTTCCATAAATACGTGCACGGAGCTAGGTCATTACCATCAACACTGGAATTTTCAGCGCACACGTCAGGAAGTTTGCATAATCATTTTTCCTTCACGCGCATCTATGGCAAAACAGACATCTTCAACTCATCTGCCCTCCCACGCGTCATCCGCATGTGGAACAACCTTCCAGACGAGATAGTGGCTGAAACCGATAAAGATAAATTTCGACACCACCTGTACACGCATTTTTATAATTAAGTGTTTACTTTATGCATGTCTATAGTTCCGTATTTTGGCGCTTAATTAATCGCACTTTCCTGTTTCATTTTTCTTATTATTTGTGAATTTCATTACATTTGAATACTAATATGCACTTCATCGTTTATGCGTAAGTTAGAGCAATGTTTTTGATTTTGTGACTTTTATATCGCTATGCCTTTCCGGGATTTGTGTTTTCTTTATGTAGCGTGTCGATGTATAGCCACTATCTAGCGTGTTGTGTATTTAGTTCTCGTTGTATTTTTAACGTTATAGCTGTTCTGCATTGATAATCTAATTATTTTATTTCATTAATATTTGTATTTATTTCTTGTATAGCCTTGTATATAACCGTCGATGCTCTCCTTACACAATGCCCAGAATTGGGCCTGTAAGGTATTTTAAATAAATAAATAAATAAATAAATAAATAAATAAATAAATAAATAAATAAATAAAGTGGTATATAACACTTAGAAAAACAACACTTGCGAGTTGTTTTGTCTAACTATGGAGGAACGCATCTTCATTGTGTCGAGAACGCAGGCCCGCTTCACTGTGAGCGGGAAAGATAGGTGAAGAATTGTCCTTGTGTAGGAAATGGTGAAAATAAAAGATTTTGATTGATTGATTGATTGATTGAAACAGGAACAAGTGTACGCAAAAAATTGTCGGCGACCTTAGTCCTTGACTTAGGTGTCTCAGTGGCACTCGCAGGCCGGTGGTGTTGCTAACTTTGTGGTACGTTTAAACTAGTCGCATATGCAGTGCAACTATGAAGCACACCTAAGTTCTTTATTCGATGCTCTTTTCGGCTTTAATCTCGGACTGCTCGCTGACAACCAAACACGCGAGTGAGCTGCGAGCCTATAAGACAACCAAAATCGCAAGGCTTTGGAGCTATCTGGTGGCATGACGCGCAGACGCTGTTGGCCTTACAAACTCCCGCATCTGAGGCAGTTTGTGTGCTCTTAATTCTGACTATTTTTATTAAAATTTCCTTCACCTTCCCAGAAGATCGCCCGGTTGTGCGGAAAAGTGCGTAAATGTACCCATAAACAAGCCGTCCGTCACGGCAATGTTCTTGCTAACTGTGGTTCTGTTCATATTTTCGAGTATACAAATTGCAATGAGGCCATTGGATAAGAGATACCGTTATCTTGAGGCAAGACCTACATAGAACAACGTCCGTCGCCGAAACCACGAACGAGCAGTGCAAAATACAGCCGTGTTCCCTTACGACAATTGCCAGGAATGCGGTTGTTCACCTTTCCTGACACAATGATCCCATCATGCTAATAACAACACTTAGCAAGAGAAATCATTGGCAATATGTGCATCAGCCAGCCGTCTGTTCTACTGAGTGACGCAGAATATTTGTACCCAAGCAGCGCATGCAAAATGCGATAGCAGTGCCTTTTCTTCTTTGCCCTTTTTGCCAATGTGTGCAACACTTATATTTGTGTTTCCTAATAAAAAATTTATTTGCGAGTCGGTGCCTGCCCTGTCCGTGTTTCGTTTAGCGCTGCACCCGCACCAAGATGAGCCCTTACCAACTAGATCAAGTGTCATTTCTAATGCAGTTCATTTCCTTCATTGATTCGGACAGGCAGTCGTAGGAGGTGTGCATACACAGAGGGCTCTGGACGATAGCAAAGAGTCACTCGTGTCGCTAAACACACACACAACTAGGCATGATAGTGCTTTAGTAAGCGCATCGGCCAATTAACTGCCGGCAACATTTTTCGGCATTTAATTCTGTGCTTCCATCGAGCTTTGCAGACCAACCTTCTTCCAATGCCAAATCGAGCCCGGCGAACTTGCAAGACAGGCATATCGATTAATAAATCAATCAGTCAATCAATCAATCAATCATGCTTATTTCGACACGAACTGAAGATGAATGAAAGTGATAATTGCTGGGTGCAGAAAAGCCATTAAACAGGCTTAATTGGCTGGGTCTGCACATCTGGGATTGGAAAATAGGGCAGCCGATTATACAATATACGGAAATACAATATGCACTACCTGGTTGTTTAACTCAACGAAAAAAATTGAGGTGTTCGGCCGGAAATGCCAATAACACACGTATGAGAAACAACGAGGAATGAAGGTACACATGAAGGAAAAGGCACATGTGATCGATGTTCGCAAGATATCGCCGGCTTTGGTGCGAGCTTCGAAGTTCCTCATGTGGTTGAAGCCAGTTGCTGCTGATGTAGTGCTTTCGATGGAAGTCGCCCGTGCACATATATGGCTTCATTTAGAGCATGTGGTCGACTGATATGCCTCAAGATGTTTACAGTTACCTGAAACACAGTGTATTACAACCTTGTTCAAGCAAACTTGTACAGCGCTTGTGTGCGTGTCATAAACGTCGTTCCTTGAAGTACTCCTGCAGGATCGACCAAAGTTGGCGAAAAGCATGTCGAGCGTATGCATTATTTATTACATTGCTATGATAGCGCTTTACACACACTAGAAGCTCCGTTCAAGTTAGAAAAGCGCCTTCATTACAAGTGTCGATGCAATAGGTTTACTTATTCACACCGCATAGCAGGAGCCGCCTTAGCGTATTGGTAGCGTTCTTGCTTGACACCTCGGGGGTGCGGGTTCGATACCCTCATACCGGTTGGTAGGTTGCGCGTGTTTTTGCGTGCTTCTAATATGCACTACATTTCAATTGCAGGCTGCAACAGACGGTATGCTATTCTCCTTTTAGTCGTATTGTGATGCTATGTTGAGCGTCTATTTTACTTGACCCTTGAATGAAATAGGCTCTATAGAATTCAAACACCTGTCGCCCATACCTGCATAGAACGCCAGAACTACGGGTATGAGCCACGCGTGATCTAAATATCGTTAATCGTGACGCACCCTGACGAGTATGTTACGTTAGTGGTGTAAACATCAATCATTCGTGTTCGTCACACATTTATAGCCTACCATCCAAGTCTTGGTTTATACTATGTAAATGACACGACGGGGAGAACACCGTTACGAGGCGGCTGGCTATAGCTAGCTTGATAGATAGATAGATAGATAGATAGATAGATAGATAGATAGATAGATAGATAGATAGATAGATAGATAGATAGATAGATAGATATATAGATAGATAGATAGATAGATAGATAGATAGATAGATAGATAGATAGATAGATAGATAGACACGGTCAAAGTGACTAAAGTTCGCCAAGAAATGCTTCGCATTAAAAATATTACTTAACAGATTGCACCTAACGATGAACACGTCCAATCAAATCTGGCTCTCATTTGCGCATGCAGATTCCTTGCTAAGGAGCCTCACGTAGCCGGCAGCCCACGAGAAGAGCAGGTACTGGCGCAGTACGTTGCCGACCGACTCGGCGAGTACGGATTCGACGAGGTTCAGTTCCAGCCTTACCACGTGCTTCTATCCTATCCGAACGTCTCGGACCCTAACACGGTATGTGCATGATTTCACCGATTTTCTGCGGAATGTTCACATATATATGGTAAATGATTGCAAGAAAAGCTGTCACGGTGGTATTTGAATGATATTCGTCGATGCATTTGAGAGAGTCTTTGCAAGTTCAGTTAGTTTATTCACAGCGAAGTTTCTTCTTTTTCTTACAGCGGCACTAAAGTGAAACACTAAAATGGTTTATAGACGTTTATAGATTGTTAAATTATTCTTCGTCAACTCAGTTGCCGCCAACTTTGCCATTTTATGCCAATATTAAAAGAGAAAATACAGTTCACAGTTTCATCTTTGAATTCCCTGTCAGAACTTGGAGATGACGTCTCAAACTCTGCTTTCTTTTTTTTTCGCCCGCATTTCCGCCACATTCGCGCTGTCAAATTGCCTGAAACACGCCATGTTAATCCTCTTGCTTTCTTCATATGCAAATAATTAATTATTACGTATGCCTTAGTACACGCCGTCTAAGTTGTGTGACGTAACGCGAATTGGCAATGGGACCTACCGACAACGTCGGCACTTGTATTTTCTGTTAGCGAATTTTCTGGTTTGTCAAGCGTCTTTGTGCTTTTGCTAAAGCGATAATTTAATTTGTTAATACGATAAAAATCGTGTTTCACTTTAATGTACTTTTAACCATCACTTACTTCCGTTTCCCAGACTTCTTTCAACAACGAGAAAAGGACGTGTAGGTCATATTGAAGTGCATGGGTTCACAAGGCAGGGATCAGGACTAGAGGCGCCATGGGATGGCCAGACAATAAGCACAATAGCTACATTTAAAGGGCCCCTAAACCACCCCCGACATTTTTTTGAACATTTCAAGTTAGCACGCGCATCAAGTTGAAAATGCCGTCACGATGAACGATGTCAAACGCGGCAGCGCTACGCGCCGCGGGCGCGCCACAAACTCGAAAAACAATCCCGTGCGCCTCTCCGGCCAGTTCCGGCATGCCAAAGTTAGCCGTGACGACATTGTGGTTTTTGCTGACGTCAAAAGAGTCCGAGCTCCGCTTATTGGTCGAAGGAGGACGTCGACTTCCGGTTAGTCTGCTAGAAAATGCACGCGCTCCCTGCCTGTTTGTTTTCCTCGTCGTGTGTCGTTCGAGTGGTGTTCGCGTGTGAATTCGTAAATGCGCTACGCTACGCAAGTGCAAGTGAGGTACAGCCGACTAGAAACTGCAGCAACTGTCAGAACACGACGAATAGCGCTAACAGAGAGCGTTGGCACAGCACCAACGAGACATTTGCGCGAACGCGGGAGCCCGGCGGAGGCAAGTCAACCGGATGCGCGTCATCGGCGATGTATGTCACGTGACATTCGGAGGAGCACTCGGCCAGGAGGTGGCACTGGCAAGCGGCCGGCGGGCGCAGGAGAGAGTGAAACAAGCAAGCGCCGCGTTTTAATAATCAAACGGGTGTAACTCGGCTATTTCTGCACCGTTTCGAAAAATTCTTGCGGCTACGTGTTTCTTGCGGACACCGGTACAAAAACAACACCACAACTAAATTTCGACCTCTTGGTGGTTTAGGGGCCCTTTAAGGAAAACTAGGCTTATGAACCTTTGCATAAGACAGAAGGGTGCGCCTGCACAACATACACCTCGGAAGTGAATTACATGGACCCTGTTTCAATGGCCACCTTATTTTCCTTCTAAGTTCAGAACAAGCACACACGCGAGCGAACTGCAGCAACGCGACCATCGATTTCAGCTCTGCTCTTATATGCAACCAGCATGCACGGTCTTATATTCAACATGGCGAATACGCCTAGCTACTGTTGCATCTCAAGCGATTTTCCAGTTTCTGGAGTCATCTGCTTCAGCTTGCATTCACCACGCGTAACAGGTGTTCGTTAACGGAAATTCATATCGGGCTGCCATGAGGTAGCTCGAGGGATCATACTCGCCACTGTACCAATATGGCGCTTCAAGGAGGTCTGTATAACCCTGGTTTATAGAGCCCGTTGACTGGCTGCTGCGGCATTTTGAGGTGATTCATTGTTACTCAGAAGATTTCTTGTACGCAGCAGTGGTAGAAATACGCCTGACATTTGACTCTTGTCGATGGACTGAATATGGTATACCTTAAATACGCAGGTGCAGCTCCTCAACGCCACAACGGGCGAAGTTCTTCTCGACGCCGCTTTCCAAGAAAGGACAGTGGAGGGCGTCAACACGGACATTGGTCCTGCCTTTCTGGCGTACTCACCGCCAGGAGATGTCATGGTAGGCATTTCTCAAGTGCTGTGAGAAGTAACTGAGGCGGTATACCAACCGACAGTGGTTGGAAAAATTAGAGCTCCTGTCATTCTCACTATTGAGCTTGTGAGACTGCGGATATATCAATGCAAACAGCAGCGAATGATGGTAAAGAAGGGAGTGCAGGGCGCGTTTAGGCTGAACACAAACTACTGGAGTTTGGTGCGATTGGCCTCAACGCACCTTACTCATAATAATAATAATAATAATAATAATAATAATAATAATAATAATAATAATAATAATAATAGTAATAATAATAATAATAATAATAATAATAATAATAATAATAATAGTTTATTTCTACCAATACAATGTTGATGGAGGGGTGAGGATAAAAGCGACTAGCCACTTGGCTAAGTTCTCACCCCACGTATACATTGGGCAGAGATGGTGTAGACGACAGAACACACAGTAAAGCATCACCATAATTAGCCAGAGCTACAGAAATACATACGTATACAAAAGTTAAAATGACCATACATGGCAAAAGTCAAGGTTATGCTCACATATAAACCAGCAACAGATATAAACAACGATCTAGTGACAGAGAGAAACAAAAACACGTGCGCATAACCACATTAATTATTACACGTATGACGACAGGACAAGTGGGGCACATTTATGAGTCTGAGTTGTTTATGACAGATTCTTGAAGCTGAGCAAACGTAACGTCTGATTTCAATGCCAGCAAAATGGAGTCCGTTTAATTGTAACGGTAGCTGGTAACAAATTTTCTGCAGTCCGTAATTCATTCTCCTGTAAGAAAGTACTTAACGCGGTTGATGACGATGTAGCTAATGTGGCATAAATTTGTATGTAGGCTGATCCTGATATAGTGGTTCGAATGTATTTTTTTATGTGTCTTATAGTATTGTAACAACCTGTTGTCAAAAAATGGTGCCCACTACGACGAAGAACCAGGCATCGAGTGAGCCAGGACGCGACGAAAACACCCCCCCCCCCCCCCCGAAGAAAATACATGGCACGCGCAGCCATAGCCTCAATACGGCCAAGGTGACGAAACCGCTGAGCGAAGCCACCACGATGCGATTCTATTAAATTCTAGGAAACTGTGAAATGCAGCAATCCCATCGGGGCTCGTGAGCGCGCGAGGCAGAAGGAGAGAGGAGGAAACGGAGAATTCGCGCCGACACTCGCCGCGGCATGTGAGGGAGAAAGAGGTGCCGCCCAAGTGGCGAAGGTTCCAGTTGAATCGCAAATGTTCTCTCAGCTTTGCGCGTGCTGAGATCACGTGACATGACCGAAACATCTCGAAAACCCGTCGAAGACTAAGGATTCGACCACGGGCTGTGAGCAGTAGCCTTAGTGGTCTGTGACACAGTGAAAGAAGAAAAGTTGAGAGATCTGTCTGCAAGCTCCACGCTGACAGCACGCTTCGAGTGACTCTGGTGAATAGGACTCTTGTGTCTTATTCTCTATTGTAGTGCATGGGTTTGTACTTTTGCTGTTAGTTGGGTGCGTGTCTACGTTTGTATTTTGGAGAATTATGTTTGTGCATGTTTGTGAGCTGCTTGTTGAATGAGAATGTTTTGATCACCCTTGGCTCTGACTCGGTCTTTGAACCACTGCTGCCGTTTTGCTAGTGCACCAAACGGACCCAAGGCTTAATTGTCCAAGCTTTCGCGGGGTCATTTTGAGGGAAATGGTACCTCGGTTATCGTAATCTTTCCCGGCGATTGCCTCCCGTGTCTCTTAGCTCAGGATTGGTGACAATATTTCTGGCGTTCGCGACTAGGACTTCCTTGACACACAGTGTGCTCAAAGAAGGGAGAAAGAGCCTATAGGGTCGCTTACGTGTTGGCGGAAGAGATATTGTGTGTTACGCCGCGTTCTCGCTAACCTTTGTGCAGAGAGTATTTGCAGAGTATAAGTATAGGCAGAGATTGGTTTGTACACGCGGCTAGATTTTCTGGAAGGGCACCATGGATCTTGAGAAATTGATTGCCCATGGAGAAGAGATGGGTTTGGCTGAAGCTGAGTTACGGAAGAGGGTTAACCATGAGAAAAAAGAAGCGGCTGAAAGGGCGAAAGAAGAGAGCTAGGCAAAAGAACCAGAAAAGGAAGTGACGGAGTGAAAAAT